>CAKNWT010273091.1:0-12625 GCA_932066315.1 Andricus coriarius
AACTTTTTTTATTAATTTCAATAGTTTATAGGAATTTCAAAGACTTCAAACATCCAGAATTAAAAAGTTGATTTTTCATCTTCAAAATTATCAAAAAATAGGATCTTCTATTTGTATATCATTTGAATCGAACATTTTTCTATTGTAACTCTTCAAAATTATGGAAATTTAAATTGTAAACCTTTGACATTGAAGAGTTTTTGAATTTGACAATTTATAATTAAGGGTTCTGCAGGTTTTAGGTTTTGAAAACAAAAATGCTGTGATTTTCTTGCCAAATTACGTACCTTTGAAATATAAATAGTAAAATTTGAATAATTTGTATTCCTATATTTAAAAATGTTTAGAATTTTCAATCATAACTCTTCAAAATTGAAGAACTTTGAATTCTACATAGTTTAAAATCAAAGTTATTCATTCTGAAAATTTAAAATTAAAAACCCTTTAATTTTGAAAATTAAAAATTAAAAACCCTTTAATTTTTTTATCTAATTTCGAAATTCCTTCATTTAAATTTAAGAATTTCTATTTATATATCTATAGAGATTTGTCCTGTAATGTAATACATTAAACAATGATTGTGAAAATGGCTCGGTGGAGTTTTCTACTAGTGTTTTTATGTTTATCGCATTAATTATGCCGATGTGTATTACTCCGGTGTGCAAATCAGGTCACAAAAGTGAACTCGAAGAATCCGAAGATCCCGAATATGAAAAAAGTTAATGTTCCCGTCGTTCCGAAAGACCCAGTTATTTAAGCTTTATGGCAAAAAGCTTTAATTCTGAAATATTTTACCGTGAAAGCTGGCCAGTTCGTTTGCAGTGAACATTTTTTAAAGGAAAATATTCTTTGCGAGAAAATGCTAAAAGGACCCGATGGCACTATTTTGTTAAAGTTCAATAATTATATATTTACTGTAAATTCGAAATCACAATTTACAAGTAAAACAAAAGTAAATTATTTTTTAATCAATAAACTGTATTATTAGTTATTTTCACTTACTACTAGTTTCAAAAAAATTCGGCTTGTTTTCTCATCAGCAACTGCAAGTACCAAGTTAATCTAGTTAATGTTCTATTTGATTAGGATACAAAAAAAGTAAGGTTACTTTCAGGGTTAAATTATAAGGCTACAAAATGTATGATACTAACCTCAAATTTTCTTCTTTAACAATTCATGCGACTAAAATCTCAAATTAATGTTACTTTCTTTAAACGGGTTGTAAGTGAAAATACCTAATAAATGTAGTTTATTGAATAAAAAAGAATTGACTTTTGTTTGATTTGTAAATTGTGATTTAGATTTTACTGTCAATATATAATTATTTACCTTTCTCAAAATAGTTCCACCAGGTCCTTTTAGGATTTTCTCGTGTTGATAAAAAATGTTTACTGTGATTTAACTGGCCAGCTTTCATCGTAAAATTTTTCCAAATCAAAGCTTTTTGCCACAAATCTTTAATAGCTGGGTCTTCCGGAACGAAGAATATATTCATTGTTTCACATTCGGGTTCTCGGAGTTCTCTTTTGTAGCCTCATTTGCACCCCGGAGCGATACACTTCGGCATAATAATTGTGATATGCAAACATAAAAACACCAGTAGAAAACTCCTCCGGGACATTTTCATGACGAAAGCCATATAACCCTCAAAACAACACGAACAAGGTTACAGTGACAGTTCACGAACGTCCCATGTGCTATGTTACGTCATTGAAATTTAAGTATCACTTCAGTCCTGTTTTGATCCAAAAAAGTTGGACTAAAACGTCGTTTAGTGTCATCAAAATAAAGTGGCATTAGATTGGAGTTACTCGAGACTATATTTTTGGAGGACTGTTTCAATACTGAAAACTAGCCTTGAAATGATACTTTTTTTTACAGTGATTCAGTTGAGTATTGAGTAATAAGACGATTGATGCCTTATATCAAACAAACGCCGGTCAATTTTAATAAGGCACAGCACTCAACTTAATTTAAAACCTTTAAGAGACACTAGGTAAGGAAATAGGATTGATGCCGTGATAACTTTAAGGTACTAGATAAGCAAAATTTATGATACGTTATTTGAAATTCACAGTTACGACAATTTAGATACTGAAGTTAGACATATGGCGAAAACATTAATGTCAAAATTATGAGATTTTAAATTTTTATGCTTAGTAGTTTTCTGACATGATGTTTTATTCAAAATTAACGCGACTAGTAAAACATTACAATGTGTTTAACTAAATGTAAACTCTGCTTTAAAATCCCTCCAAGAATTGAAGTCCTACTTCGCAGAACGTAGATCTGATTGAAGGTGCTAAGAAATTCTAGGCGTTCAAGGAAAATTTAAAGTAAAGGCACAAATACGTAGGTGACGAAAAAGGTCAATTTTCATTACGAACATGTATGATTGATTGATTTTAACTCATGAAAGTGAGCGCGACAATGATTCCACAACTTTGCGAGATGAGCTTAATGAACTTCCACTGCACATTACTGCGAAGATGTTACCAATTGAGATATTGAATAACATCCACGAAAACTGCCTAACGTCGCGTCGGTTTATCCAAACACTTACGTTGTTTTGCGAATTATCCTTACTTCAACCGTTTCCGTCTCAAGTGCTGAAAGGTCGTTTTCGAAGTTAAAGATGAAAAAAAATTATCTACGTAATACCATGCATTAAGAACGAATGTCAGCTTTAGCTCAAATAGCTAAAAAAAGATCTACTTCACATCGACGATCCCGAGCCATTTTGACGTATCTTCAGCGAATGCGTTAAAACTGTCGTATCTCGTTGTCATGTTGGAAAAGTATCGTAACTCTCAGCATCAATTCCAGAGTGTCGTATCACTTGATAGTGTTTTAAAAGTTTCGTAACTCCTTTTCTTTGTTTTGGAAAACGGAGCAATCCAAAATTCGAAATTGATTTAAAAATAATAAATTAATTTATACCTCGATTTTTCAAGCATGAAAAATTAAAAAGTGTCAGTAGATATACTTTAAGCATCATAAAAACTCCAGAATTATGTAGAATTTTTTTAAAAATAGTTATTATAATCAGAAAAAAACGAAGTATTTTTTTCCATGAAAAACATTTTTTTCGATAATCGAATTTATTTAATTTATAATACATTAGATTTATAATTCATAAAATATTTAATGTTTTCATTCTTATAACAACTAAACGAAAAGTCTCCTAAAAGCTCTAGAAACGCAACGACATCATTTGAGGAAATTTATCAAATAATTCTCATCTAATATCACTCATCATCCTTGTTGCTTTGATTTTTCTCCGTAAATTGAAAATAATTAAATAATTAATAACTTACGCGTAAACAAATTGACAAAATTACCGTTAAAAATAACTTTACAGTTCAGAGGTTCAGACTCAATATTACATCCAAAGGTGAAAAATTGTGTTTGAAAAAATTGTAACAAAACAACTGAATGTTTCTATAAGATTCAAACGCACTCTACAAATCAAATTTGATTTATATTTTACAGCTGACTATTAAAACAATTTTAGCTCATCTTATTAGTTGAAATCTATATTCAAAATCTCTTAGTCGATGCCGCCTCTCTCACTTAAATTGACGTTTTGATTCACTGACATGTCTATTTCTGACAGATTTAAACATGAAACAACGAAAGAAATAACACTCTTTCAACTGTTTCCTCTTCAGACGTTACTTCAGTTGATACGAAAATGTTTTAGGCGATAGTTACGACAGAATGGAATGGAACAAACTCGAAAAAACATAATTCACCAAGCTTTCAATAACGTCTCATTTTTTCTATTAATTTTTCATAAATTGAGTAATATTAATATTAAATTGACAAAATTTCAGTTCAATAGACAATATGAAAATCAATATTTTCTTAAAAAACAATTTACGACACTTTTAAACACTAACAAGAGATACGACACTATGGGATTGGTGCTGCGAGTTACGATACTTTTCCAACGTGACAACGTGATACGACAGTCTTAACGCATTCGCTGAAGATACGTCAAAATGGCTCGGGACCGTCGACATGATTACTTTCCCTTTGAAAATAATTAGGATATAATGTAATAATTTAATAAATTATTAAATAATTCAAAATTTAATTATTATTCATTATGATTATTATTAATTATTATTTCCTATGATTTATTATTAGGTATTATTATTATAATTTTCAAGTGGAAGAGTTATAAATACTTTGATTTTAAAATTGAAAGGGGCGGCAAATTGAAATTTTCCTTCGGGCGAATGACAGTATGAAGCGGCCCCTTGTCGGTGACGAACACTGAGTTATTGGACATTCTGTTTTCCTGTTCGATTAAGGTATCATTCCTGACGGAAAGTCATGGCTAATTCTTGAATATAGGATGAATATGAAAACCAATTTTTTCTAATATTTTAAAACATCAATTGCTCAATGCAGATAATAAGCAATAAAAAACAATTGATTATCTAAAGTTTGTATGGTTTCCATGTTTTTCATAAAAGCAGTGATGCCACTTGCCCGTGCTTTTAGTCCATGTCCGTAGATGCTCATAGTTATGTCGTATCATGTACGTATGGATTAGAGATTGGATGGACCCAGCGTAACAGGCGCACAAGGTGGTTCACAATTGGTTCGGGGGGGGGGGGGCACTGCGGTAGCCATCCATAACACTTATATCACCAAATGGCGTTAAGTCTCCCGAAGCCGTTTCTGGACTATTCCGCGTGCCTGTCACGCAGTGCTCCCAACGAGGGCCTGAAGCAGTACTGCGCATGCATGAAGATGAGTTTCTTATTGATAGAGAGAAGAGAATAATTCGGTATTCTCTTGAACCTCTATTCTCCACGAATGACTAGGCTCTGTTTGACGCAGGCGCAGTAGTACACCGAGCCATCGTTGGGAGCACTGCTGTCACGCTAGGTCCTTCTAAAATTCATATGTGACGCGACCCGGAACAAGGGACCTACTAGGCCAAAAATATATTTTCGGATTATCATGGATTCTATAAGTTGTTTAGCTGATCTTTCTAGGGATGCAATCAGAAATGCTGTATCTGTATTATTTCACAAGCTATAAATTATTGAAAAAGTGTCTGAACGCGTGCGGAGCGGTAGCTTGACGCCTCCATTCTTTTTTTTCTCCCACCACTTTCCCCACTATTCGCCGCGTCCCCTTCGTGGAGCTCTACGCTCCGCACAATCCACGTGCTTGTTGCGACGTGCTTCGTTCTGACAAAAATCAGTTGTTTTTGGTGCTTCTAAATTTTTCGGAAGAAAGCGTTGGCAACAAATGAATCCTGACGAGGAGTACAAAAAAATCGTTGGAACTTAAGTCTACCACTGGGTTTCAGACGAGGAAACGGATGAGGTAAAAATATAAAGTGATTCACATTATTGTAAAAAAGGTAAGCTGAGTTTTGGTTTGCGCAATATGCGGCATTGATTCGAGCCCTTCGTGACGAATGCATCACAATGTTACAATAAACAATGAAAGACGACGACATGTAATATAACATTTCAAAATACAAAATTAAGTAGTGAAATTTTTCACACACGGCGTTGAAAATTGTAATTTGAAATATGAATTTAGCAAAACGTCGAATTTTCAAAATTAAATTTTAATTAAAATTGCAAGAGTTGAAATGAGAAAAATTTAATTTGAAAAAAAAATTGTAAACGAATGTTCTAACGTCTGCTTAGATACTAGTTTTTTGAATCAGAAATTAAATTTAGAATTAGGTACATTTATATGAAACTGCAATTTTTTTAACTAATCTCTCAAAATGAATCTATATGAGAGAATGCCGTAAAGACGATTTGGAACAATTTTTGTTTTCAAAATTGAAACTTGCTTGTAAAATCCTCATACAATTTATTTGAAAAAAGGAATGCTCTAAATGAAATTCCTCCAAGACCTAAATTTAAAAATCTGAATTATCCATATAAATCTCTATTAAAGAATGATGTAACACTAATTGGAAATCCAGGTTTTTAAAATTTCTTATTTTGTTCTTTAAACGATTTTATAAGACGCGTATTTTTTCTGTTTTCCAAGCCTAACGCCATTCTAATTTTAGGCCTCAAATTCGACATTTTTTTCGCCTGTCGTGCACTTGTTATTAAATGATCAGAACTTTTACAGAAGTTACCAAAATTGGACAATTTTTTTAATGATCTGGTAGGATTGCACTTGTAATTCATTACAATTAATGAATTTTCTCAAAAAGTATATTTTTGAAAAAAATTTTCCCCTAGAAAAGATAGTTTGAACTACAATCTGGTAAAGTGGCGAGTGGCAAACAAACAAACAAAAAAATATATATATATATTTTTTTTTTCGTAAATCTGCAATATTGTCTCGCACGGCCAAGTCGATTTTCTATGGAATAGGCCATATAATTTATTTCAAACGGTTTTTCCGTGTTTCCGTAACTGTCGATATTTTTTGTACTCGTTTTATCAACATTTTGAAATAGAAACATTGTACTTAACTTGTGAATCAAAACTTTTCTAGCAAATGTGAATTTCACAAAACGAGCCGAAGGCGAGTTTATCAATCTAACAAGTCTGAAAATTTAAATATAAGTCAAGTGAAAATTTAAATATAAGCTTAAAACAAATTGTAATATTTGTTCTGATGTCGCGCAAGTTTCAATTATGATCGTTTTTCATTTAACCAAAAAATGGCTCAATTTTCCACCAATATTATAGTGAAAATTATGTTATATTACCCCGGCTTCAAGCGACCTTGAAAACCTGGATTTCTCCTTGAAGTTTGTTTTGAACCTTGAAAACTTGGAAATCTCCTTGATTTTTTTCCGAAAACCTTGAATTAAATTTTCTTCTTCTGAAACAGTTATTTTATTGAAATGCGAAAAGTAATTTAAATCATTTAGTCTATTATGAAAAAAACATCGTTTAGAAGAAATATTGCTATTGAAATAGTAGATTGTGATTCAAGTGCGGAAAAGCGGAATTTTGATGAAGATTGTGAAGTTGGCAGCACAAGGTGGAAGCTAGTACCACGCGGCGCACGAGCCGAAGGCGAGTGCCGTCCGGTGCACGAGCTGACGTCGAGTGATGTCAACTTCACAACGTTAATGAGCTATTTTGCACGAGTTTCACATACTACTTTTTATAAGAAATGCAGAAAAAGTCCTATTAGAGTCATCAATAGTTATTTGTGATACAAGTGCGCAAAACAGGTGATTGTGTGTGAGTGTCAAATTTGCAGCATAAGCCGCAGGCGAATAATGCAATCACACGAGTTAGCATTCACCTATGCGTACGTGTATCACACGCTATTTTTTGCAACGCCCGTCCGAAAAAGTTGTGTTAGGAGGAGTTAACGAAAAATACTAATTTTCAAAGAAAACATTTTGTGGAAAAAAAATATTAAAAAAAAAATTTTGGGGCTTATGCCCTTTTTCTGTGCCAAATTTTGGCGGTTATGCCCTTTTGTACGACGGATGACAACGGCTAAGAAACCTTAAAAAACAAAACTTCAATCATTAAAAGATTTATTCAAGTTAAATCTAAATTTATTTCAAGAAGATACCAACACCAGTGTTCAAAGTTACCTGTGCCAGTGTCTAAAGTACCTCATCTCGAAAGTGCGCATGCGCAGCTTTTTCACCAGTGCCTAAAGTAAGCCATCTTCAAACTGCGCATGCGCAAAAATTGTTTCGCACACAGTCTGCTCAAATGAGGTCCTTTAGACACCATTTAGAAGCATGAAAAAGTCAACTTTAGAAGTGGGTGTTGCAAAAATAAATTGTTACGACTCGAACTCATTTTTATATTTTCACATCAACACAAATAACTGAGCATGTCTAGAAAATGGCTAACCGTAATTCTCACTCGTTCTCATAGGTAACCAAAGTACACAAGAAGTGAATAGCGTATTAAAAAAGTATGCGAGAAAGGTAACTAGTATGTCGAAAGGAAACTATGGTTGATTTACGCATGCGCAGTACTTTTTTTTTTCATATCTTACTAAAAAGTCTCACTTTTGGCATATTTTTCAGTACGAAAAGAGGAATTTATTGTGCATTTTTTATAAAAAGTTTTTTATTCATCAAGATATAATTTATTCTTTACTCAATAAAGAATAATTAAAGAGAATTCTAGGTATTTTTTGTAGAATTTACCAATTATTTTATATATTGTAATGAACAGGCTTTAATATTGTGAATAATTCTATAAGTTTTTAATTTCATCTCCGCTAATATAGAATGTTAAAGTATTTTTTTCTGATATTCAACTTACAAATTAAACAAATTATTAGTTAAAATTTTCTATATTAATTGAGTTTGAGAGTTAGAATGTGTTATGGCCATATAACGGATTTTTCAAAGGTTTCACCGCTCGGTTTTTGAGTGGACACCAGATACAAAACATTACTAAAGAATTTAAAAGTTTTCAAAATATTTCAAAGATTTAAAAATATTTAAAAAGATTTTGAACAGCTTACAAAGATTTACGGATTTCAAAAATTAAAAAAAGGCTTGTACACCGGATTTAAAATATTTCACAACAATTCCGCAAAGCTTTTAAAACTTTCAATAGATTTAAAGGATTTCAAACATTTGAAAAAGGGTACAGTACACCAGACTTCAAAGGTTTAAAAAAATTTCGAAGATTGTAAACGATTTCAAAAGTTTTCAAAACATTTGAGAACATTTGAAAAGATTTCCTAAGGTTCCAAACAATTCAATGATTTCAACGAATAAAAATATTTCACAAACAAAGATTTATGAAAATTTTCGCAAATATTTCAAAAGATTCCACAAAGATTTCACAAAAATTTTATAAAGATTTCGAACATTTCGTAAAGATTGCAAGAATTTCAAAGATTTGAAAAAGGCGTGTACACCAGATTTCAAAGATTTCACAAAGATTTCGAACATTTCCAAAGATTATAAAAAGGGTGTAGTAAGCCAGATTTCTAAGATTTCACATGATTTTACACAGATTACAAATATTTTGATGATTTGAAATTAATACAAAAGATTTAAGAAATATTTCACAAACATTGAAAAGATTTCATACAAATTTCGAAAGAATTCCAAAGATTTCAAAAAGGGTACACTAAAATTATTTTTGCAAAAAATTAAGAATGTATTTATGGTTCTGATTTCTTTAAAAGGAGAAAGGAGATCTGGTAAAACTTGACATCTTGTCCTGAAAAACCTGGAACAGAACTTGAATTTCGTTCTGAAGAGTCGCTAGACACCCTGTAATATTATATAAATATATGGCAGAAAATGAAATCATTGTTGGATCCTATACATTAATTTTCAACATGAGGATAGGATTTTCTTCGTGACCAGTTCTAATAAAAATGTTTAACATAGCTAATTGACTAATTTCGGTTTCCGTTTTCAGTTTCCCCTATTTAAATTCTGCGCGGGTATATACATGTTTGCGCGGGCACAAGTGGGCGGTCTGAGCGTAAGGGATGTCGCCAATGTGCGGCGAATAAGAAAATTGGAGTTCAAAATTATCCAGAGCCTACAATTTTTATCCATTTTCATGTTTTTATTTTAAATTAAAGTCAATTAAATTCTAAAGAGGTCTGTCGAGACCGATTTTGCAAAGAAAGGCTCTGTTTGTTAGTTATTCAAGTTGCAAAATGCCAAAAAACCATAATTTTTCATATTTGAGCTACCTGTTCTGTATCATTCATAGATATTACCTCAAAAAGGTGAAAAACTGATAGATTTACAATCGATTAACAAATCCTGATAACTTAGAGGAAGTTTCTGCAATCCGTTCATTTGTTATAAACAATTTTATGAACAAAATCGATTTTTCCTGTACATTGAAGCCTGGAAGCTCATTTCATCACGGTTTTCACCGCGTAATTGAGTGAAATCAATGTTGCATTAAAATCAAACACTGAAGTATTATTTTTTAGATTGTTATAAAAAAATTTAATAAATAAGCGGTTCTGGATATATAAAATGCATTTTTTCTGCGCACTAAATTAGTTTTACCTTCAAAAATGAACATTCCATAACAGAAATGGACAATGAACAATTTCTAGCATTGTTATAAACAATACTGATCATCAAATGCATTAAACGGTCACTCTTTTATAGAAAAAATCCATTTTTGTGCACAATTGTTCATTTTATCCCTAAATTAAAATTCTGGTGGAAGAAACTGACATTTGATAATATTTTGTATTGTTATTAACAATTATGATCAACAAATGCATGCCTCATACATGGCGCTAAAGGTCATTGAAAATACTCCATTGCCTATAGACCAATTGACAGAAGAGTCCCAAGAGGCGAATAATAAGATTTGCAAGAGGATAAGGGAATTCAATACCCGTAAAATGCGTTGGATTGCAACCAATGAAGATTTGTGTCATAAGTTGTTGATCATGACTGATCCCTGCATAAACAACTTCAGAACCCTTAAGGAGAGTATCAGAATTCTGAATAACAATTTAAAAAATATTGACAAATGTCAATTTCTTCCATCAGAATTTAAATTCAGGGATAAAATGAACAATTATGCCAAAAAATGGATTTTTTCTTCTAAAGAGTGAAATGAATTTTATATATCCAGAGGCGCTTATTTATTAAATTTGTTTATGAACATTGTTTATAACAATTGAAAAAAACTTCAGTGTTTGATTTCAATGAAACATTGATTTTACACTCGATTCAATGTACAGCAAAAATAGATTTTGTTCATAAAGAGGGGCCGCAAAATAAGCCGAAAATCCGCCCTGTTTTGCGCCCAACGTAGTTTTTGAAGGAAAGAACATAAATTGACGCAAAAAAACTCAAAATAATCTTTAATGCATGCTGTAACCGGGTTTGTCATTATTTTACCCTTTCAACCCCTTTTAACACTAGAAAATTGAAAAACTACCCCTAATTGGGAGTGAAAAGTACTTCATGCATAAGAACGTGATTGATATAGCTTTTAACCCTAAAAACCCGAAAACTACCCCTATCAGGGGGTGGAATGTACACCGGTACTATAAAAGTAGGTAGAATAGTTTTCAATCGTTTATCATCAAACAGTGACGCTTCGACTCTTGAAAATCGAAAAACTACCCCTATGAGGGGGCGGAAAATACGTCATAAACAAGAATGTGTATAAAATATTTTTGAATTATTTTTTTCCCTATAGATAGAATCAGTTAGTGTCAATGTATAATAACTGCGTTAATTCTACTTACTTAGCACCATTTCAACCCATACAAACCGAAAAACTACCCCTATCAGGGGTTAAAAATACTTCATGACCAAGCACGAGGATAAAATATTTTTTCATTATTTTTTTTTTCCTACAGATATGGTCACGCTAGTGCAAATGCGTTACGTCCTGGAAAACGCAAAATACTTCCTCCTTAATTGAGTTCCTCGTTTTAGTTGAGATTGAAGATCTCGCACAGGAAAGAGGAAAGAGTAACCAATAAATAAATTATAATTAAGATTCAACAATTTATTATAATAAAGGACAATCAAAACTTATTGATTACAAAGAGCTTAACACCAGAAGTTGAAGGAATACTTGCAGACTTTTCTCTAATCCTTGGCCAGTACCTTTAAAATAAAGGAAACTAATATATTATGGCTCAAGGGAGTTTGATAAATGAATTTTAGATTTATTTGAATTAAGGCTTACTTTATTATTTATTTGATTGAAGAATAAAATAAGATCTCGGTGTTGGTTCGTCTCTGCGTTCTCTGGTTAGTGGTGTAGGAGAAGGGGTTGTGCACTTGATGTATTTCTAGGATTGGGTAAATCCTCAAAGAAGGCTTCAATGGTTGGTCCAATTCTGGGTTAAATGGGTACGGAGTATTCCAAAGATGGGAAATCCCAGATTCGGGTTTCCCAGTGCACAACACTGTCACAAGGGCACACACACTAATGCACGAGAAATAGCGGTTGAGACACTAAACACTGGAAAGCCGAATCCGAGAAAATCGTGGAAAATAGAGAAGGGCGTTGAACCGAAATATAACTTGTAACTGGAACTGAAACTGAAACTGACCCATGCTGGTCCTTTGGGTTTTTATATAGGGCCTATTCCAACGTCGCTGTATATCTGAACGTAGGTGCATACGCCTGCGTCACGAGTATATATAGATATACTATATGGCTTACAACGTTTTCTTGAATATATTTATTTTTTATTTGAATATATATTTTTATGTTGAATATATAAAGTTATATTCTACAGTCTACACTCTACAGCGTACAGGGTGCTGACTATCTATATATACCAGCTGTATACGCTTAAATCCGCTGTTTTTTAGGCAAAATAAAGTCGTTTTTTTTGCAGAAAATAAAATAAACTTTATTCAAAGTATTTTCCCTCGCTTGCTATACATTTCCCCCATCTCTCGGGCAATTCGTGTATACCACGCCAAAAAAAGTCTTTATCTTTCGATGCAAACCACTCGTCAAGCCATTTTCCGACGTCTTCGTACGAATCGAAGTGTTGTTCAGCGAGCGCGTGACCCATCGACGAAAACAGGTGGTAATCAGAAGGGGCCAGGTCTGGTGAATAAGCGGGATGAGGTAGCACCTCCCAGTTGAGTGTTTTCAAGCAGTTTTGGACCATTTTTGACGTGTGCCATGGGGCGTTGTCGTGAAGAAAAATCAGCTTCTCA
>CAKNWT010273098.1:3093-20484 GCA_932066315.1 Andricus coriarius
GGACTCACCGAAATCAAGCAACCCCATGGCGAGAGGCGAGTGGACTCACCGAAATCAAGCACCCCCATGGTGAGAGGCGAGGTGATTCACCGAAATCAAGCACCCCGATGGTGAGAGGCAAGGGGACTCACCGAAGTCCTTGAAATAATCAACAATTACATTTTTCGCAATTGCAGCGCCATCTATCACGAAACGAAAAAAAATTTCGAACAAAACTTACGTATTTCATGAAGGAGAATCTGAATCTGCGATAAAAAATTGGGGTCCCCATTTGAAATTATGAAGTTACCCCCACTCCTGCCTCCTGGAGGGTTGGGGTGAGGCAAATTTTTTCAAAGTTGCTTTTGCCCCTCGAAAATAGAAAGATTTTATTAAGGATATTTTTTCATAGGATGCGTATTTTTTGAGATACTTCGATGTCTCAAGTAAAAAAAAACCTTGTATATATGTTAGGTTATAGGGCTAGGTTCCTTCTAAGCCCCAAGATCTGGCTAAAATGGATGCCTCCCTTCGTGAGGATATCTCGGAGGTGTCAGACCTCTGGACCATCAATTGTTCAGTTTATGGTGCTGCGAGAGCATTGACTGATTCAAATCGAAGGTTAAAACGGACGATGGATCAAAAGACCAAAAGACGCTTGAATCAACTGAACAAGAAGATTGGATGGCAAGACAGAATGCGTCCCGTATTCAGTGTGTGATTGACTACATAACATCTGGTAGGCCGTTCACGCAAAGCATTCGAAAGCTCGCTAAAGAACTAAAGATTTTCAATCAAACACTAAACAGGTCAAAGCTGCTGACAATGAAGCAGCATATTGTGGACAAAATACGTGTGTAATCTGTCGCAAGGAAGAGAATACAGCAGAGGGAGCAGGACCAGATGGTATCAAGAACTTTTGCTGGACGTCAACTTCTACGCACCAACATTTGGCCCACATATTTACCTCATATATAAAGTCGAAAACGCCTATTCCGCAGTGTATGAACAATGTGGTTCGAAAAAAGGTGTAACAGGATGTCGAGAGAACCTGCTAATTGACGGGAAAGCTTTGGATTCAACCTGTAATAGATTCATCATCTGTCTGTTGGAAAGCTTAAAGCTGCATCCACACATAGTAAGATCCATAGAGAGATTGATGCCCCTTTGGAAAACTATATTTTCTATCTCATCTGGAAATTATCGTGTGACAACGAACAACGCAACCTTCCAAAGGGGCGTCATTCAGGACGATACCATGAGCCCTTTGCTTTTTTGCATCACACTTCTGCCTCGATCTCTCGCACTACGAAATTCATCTGGATACCTTTGTGGCGAAAGTAACCATCGCGAGCATAAGGTCGCTTATGTATTTTATATGGATGACCTCAAGATCTTTGCGTCTGGTAAAAGCAAACTTCAAACTGATATAAACATCGTCAAGGAGTACACAGGAGAGATTGGGATGGACTTTGGATTGGATAAATGTGCCAAAATTCATCTGAAGAAAGGAAAGATTGTTGGCGTTCCCAAGGACCCTGAGCTTGTTGATATAAGTGTTATTAGACATCTTAACACTGGAGAGAACTATACATACTTGGGCGTGCCTCAAAGCCGTATATAGGACGTAATATCTGTTAAAGAATCTCTCCGAAGCAGATACAAGCATCTTCTTTGGCAGATTTGGTCTTCAAATCTGTCTGCATTGAACAAGGTATCTGCGACTAACATGCTTGCCGTTCCGGTTCTACTCTACTCGTTTGTGGTGGTTCAATGGGCGAAGAACGAACTTAAGGCCCTTGATATAACCACTTGACGTAAAGGCGGACGCGGACTTCTGAATCTCCAATGTCTTGATAATCGAATTTTTTTAAGTACAGCTTACATCGTTGCAAATGGAAAAGATCCCCTTCTAAAAATGACCCGGAATCAAGAGGTCATTGACAAAGGAGCGTTCCTTTACAATGCCGCGGAGAAGGCGGCTGAGACCCTTGTCCTGAATTTCAACATTAGAAGTGAGGAAAGTGCATTACTCCATTTAGATGCTTCACTTCTGAAAGTCGAAGTGAAAAAAACAGAAGTTGAAAAATTCCACCAACAGCTTCTCGACAAAAAAATGCACGGTCAATGTCTGGTCAAAGGAGCAAACTTTTGCTTTCCTCAGATCACCAGGGCTTAATACACGTACAGAGGATTTCATTTTCGCATGCCAGGACGGTGTCATATCCACCTTAATATACCATGTGCGTATTTTATGTCAAGAAGATCCCAGTGATAGGTGCAGAGCGTGTCATGTACAAGCAGAGTACCTAGAACACATACTATCTGGGTGTCCCATCCATACGGGAACAACGTATATCTACAGACATAATGCAGCCTTAAGAGTGCTTTATTATCATCCTTGTCGCTCTTGCGGTGTTGGCCGCGACCCAGCCCTGCCGAACGCTCCAAGCGAGATAGAGTCAATTGTTCAAAACGAGAAGTGCCAAATTTTCCGGAACTACGATTTTCTGACAGCACTCTCCGTTGCGCACTCGAGGCCTGACATTGTTCTCCAAGAGTTTGAGAAACGAACCATATTCGTGATGGAAATCTCGGCTCCCGCCGACTGCAACATCACTGGCAAGGAAAAAGAAAAGGAGGAGAAGTACCTTAAAAGGGAGTTGCAACGGCTGTACCCGAAATATTCGGTTAAAGTAATTGTCCTTGTGATCGGTGCTCCTCGGAGGTGCGAAACTATCACTGATTCGTAACCTTCAAGCCATTCCCGCGTACCAAAAATATGCCAAGGCACTTGTGAGATGGATGCAGAAAGCTATCATCCTTGGGTCGCTTCGTGTCTTCAAAACACACGAGGGTTTCGCCGGCCTGCCGTCGTAATTTCATCATGCCACCCATCTCACGGTCGTGAGACGTGGCCATAAGTGTGATTTACCGCGGTTCTACTGGGAGCCGATGTCATTTTTAGATGACAGTTGCTCTCAGTGGAAATCTGCGGTGGCTGTTTAACCTTTTTTTTAATTATAATATTCAGCTCGGTTTCGATTCCTTTGGAAATCCTTTGGAATTGAATCGAAGGGTCTATCACAAAGCCACCGGACGCGTCCTCGAGTTACGGATATAGGGTATCTGTACCAAGGGTTTCTGCTAACTATGGTTACAATAATTCATAAGCAGTCGTGGATGATTGTCCAGGGATGATCCCGAAGGAATATCCCCCAAACGGAGGCGTAGCAACCATGCCAAAAGCTAAATGGCACCTGGGTGAGTTTCTTAAACGGTGACTTTAAGATACCTGAGCAACCTCTCAGAGTATGCAGCCTTATCCTTGCTTGCGGGGCTCTACGACGACGGACGAATCCTTTCCCTAGCTGCTCGTGGAAACGATCATGACACCACCAAACCACCAAAAAGCTGTGGATGTGGTTCAAAATGATCGAACGACCACATTGAATGGACGAATCTACTCAAGGATGACTTGCTAGACTGTTACAATGCCAGCCTTATCTCTATTCGCGGAGAATTTATGGCGCGCATGCTCACTCTGCGGGGCCAGAAACACCTAGAGCTTCAGCACCTTTTGCATTAGTCTTTACGAAATCCAGCCGTCTACCTCTCGGAAGAGGGATGTGTTCGCGGAGCGCTTCCCCAAACACTGTATGAACAAGCCGCAGACTCGGCGTTAAGACCAACCGCGGCAAACAAGCACCTCCTAAGAGATGATCGCGATTTCAGGACAAGAAGGAAAATTAACATCCAGGTTCCTTCTAAGCCCCAAGGCCTTGCTGAAATGGATACCTCCCTTCGTGAGGATATCTCAGAAGAGTCCGACCTCTGGACCATCAATTGTTCAGTTTATGGTGATGCGAGAGCTTTGGCTGATTCAAATCGGAGGCTCAAACCGACGATGGGTCGAAAGACCAAAAGACAAATGCATCAACTGATCAGGAGGATTGAAAGAGCAAGACAGAATGCGGCCCGTCTTCAGTGTGTGATTAACGACATAACATATTGTAGACCGTTCACGAAAAGGATTCGAAAGATCGCCCAAGAACTGAGGATCTACTATCACACACTGAAGAAGTCAAAGCTGCTGACAATCAAGCAGCATATTATTAACAAAATACTGATGTTATTTAAGACAAGGAGGAGAATATAGAAGAGGGAAAGAAGGGTCAGGGAGAATCAACCGTTTCTCGCTGACGCATCGCGCTTCTTCAGCGATCTCCCTATTTCTGTGAAAAATCCACCCAAGCACAACGAGTTGGAGACTTTTTGGAGAGAGGTATACAAGATCTCGAAAACACTAAAGTTAATAGAAGATACTAATAATATCATCCGCTTCAAGGAGTTTTACGACATCCTCACAACATCTGGAAGAAGTTTCCTTCTACACGCCAACATCTCGCCAACATATTCACATCATATTTTATGTCAGAGACGCCCATTTCGCAGTGGCTAGTGTTAGGAATCAATATACTCCTACCGTAAAAAGGGGACTTGTCCAACCCAGAGAATTACAGGCCAATAACTTTTTGGAACATGCTGAATGAAATCTTTACAGTTGTCCTGAGCAAAAGGCATGTTCGAAGAATTGTGCCTGTGTGAAGAGGGATGTGCGAACAACGTGGCTTGAAAAAGGTGTAACACGCTGCCGAGAGAACCTGCTAATTGACAGATGCGTCTGCAAAGACGCAGCAGCCAATCAGCGGGTACTGTCAATGGCCACACATAGTGGTCAAAGTGAATTCGAAAAAAATTAATGAAAAGTGCATGCGTCTAGAACTGAACCAGCGATCCCTCGTGTATCAGTCAACAGTATTCCCACTGAGCTACGGGACAATTTACTAAAAATGTACAATAAATTCTATTCGCCCGAACGTTGGTTTCCCTGTTACGGATTAATATGTATAAATCAACACTTGCTGAAATTCGCCGTGACGAATCGGGGCGAATTCGAGTGTGTATTTTACTCTCACGAATTCAGACGCATTGACCAATGTTTAAGCGTTTGCGTACTGACGCAGTGAAGTGAATTCGCCGAAATAAAACTTTTGCACCGTATTTGTAGGTATAGAAAAATTCAAAATTCAAATACCATCTTCTCGAATTTACATGCATTGGCACACTGGTCCAATACGTCATTGTCGCAAAGCGGGATTTTCGGGATTCTTCATGTTTCCAATTCAATTCGTATCAATGCTTTCTTTTTTGATAGGATAACATCCTTGAATTCTTGCAAAAGAGATGTAAAATGCTTAAAAGATTGTTTCCAGTCACCCGAAGAAAGGTTGTGTCCAAGTCAGATAATTCTGATAATCCAGGCAGAAAACAAGGTGTTCAGACCCCGAACCCATCAAATTAAAATCGAACGACAGTCGGCGTTGCATAGAGAAAAAATTTCATTTGTGCCAGGGTGATCATTATTTGTAATGTAGTGAACAGTTTTAATCTCTGCTAATAGAGAATAGAATATCAGCGGTAAAACGGCAAAGGATTTGTATTAATTGTTTTACAGAAAAACATCCTTCTCTAAAGAATAGGTGTGTCACAAAAATCTCGAAAGCATTTTTTTCGCTTTTTCGCAGTGCCGACTGGGTAATTTGGAAATATTGAAGAAAGGAATTTTGCCAAATTCACACACATTATTAAGAATTCAGTATAAGTTCAAGGGTTAAGAAGAATATCACATTAATGTAGATGATATAACTGGCCAAAATTTCATATTCATTAAAGTAAAATTTTATTTAACCAAAGCCAGTCATATTCAGCAGTTTTAAAATTTAAATTTGACACGAGTAAAAGTACTTTTATTGTCAAATATCAATAAAAAGTTCACTCAGAAAAATATTGGTCTTGAATTGAAGGAACCGTTTCTTTAAATAATTATTCTCATTAAACCAAGATTTACTCAAAAATTAAGAAAATCATTTTAACTTAATGACAAGTGTTCATTGGAACCAAAAAATATTTTTTTGAATTAAAAGAAATTTTTTGAATCAAAGAAACTTTTATTTGACTGAAGTCAATGCAGATTTTTCTATGATTCGAAGAAATTTTCTTTGAAACAAAGAATATTTTTTTGGAGTATTGTATTTTTACAATAGGTAAAAGATTAACATTTTTCAATACTTTTATTCGATTATTTAAGAGCGTTGTAACGGAGTACGAAAAATGCACAAACATTGTGGAAGAACGCTAAGATGGACCATTCAGACGCGTGAATGCACATCATTTGAATAAAAAACGATAGGGAGGAATAACGCGAAAATCCTACATAGCACGCTTTGCGAAAAAACCTGGTCTTTACTTGGGACTTGGTCCAAGTGGCTGGATGGAAAAACCAACTCTGTCCTAGGTTTAGACCTCTGCTTAGATCTAGGTTAAAACATAGGTTTATGTCCGCCTACATTTTTTTATGTAAAAAAAATTAAATTCATTTTTACGTAAATTTGGCGAAGAATGTAGTATTTTTAACCAAAATAATATTAATAAAAGTATTCAGTGACAAATTTTTAATTTTATAAAATTTCATAAAAATATCATAAAATTATGATAAAAAGTAACAAATGGTTTTCTTTTATTTTTCAATTGTTTTGAACTATTCGTCTGAAACAATTAATAACTAAACTATTCATTATTCCTTGATAGCGCTGCTATCCAGAAATTTAAAAACATCCAAAATATTATGTAATATTCCAGATTTCAAAAACAGCGAGCTGATGCAATGGCAAGCTGACTTCGTGGTCACAAGTACGATCGGACTGATATTCTTGATGATTGATTTATATTGCGAGAAAAAGTCGATGTGCTATCAATGAATAATAAATAATTTAATTATTCATTCATTCTCACAAATGATAGAACAAAAAATTGAAAACTGAAATAAAATCATTGGTTACTTTTTAACATGATTTTATGACATTTTTATGAAGTTTTATCAAATTATCAACTTTTCACTGGACTTTTTAATGAATACTATGTTTGTTAAAAATATTACATTCTTAGTCAAATTTACGTAAAAATTAATTTAATTTTTTTAATATAAAAATCTAGGCGGATATGTTTTAAGGCTGTTGGAAAGGTCTCTAAGAAAATGTCGAAATCTGTGGAGCAATCAAATTTTGCCATAAAGATTCGATAAATCTGGATCAAGGTTTTAAAAATGCACACTGAGAATTGTCTGGATGCCGTAAGGCGTTTCGCGGGTGCAGGACATTGGGTACGTCTCTGGTTTTTCGAACAAATGAGATAACTGCTAAAAAGTGAGAGTGGAAAACTGTGGCAGTGACGTGAATTGTGAAGGAAGCCGGCTCACTGTGGGATGGCTGCTGGCGCTCGAAAGATCGATCGTACTGTGAAGATGCACTCTCGGTAAAACTCGCTACAGAAGGTCCAGAGACAGTGCGGTATAACTAATTGTTATATAATATAAAATTATAGACTTGTCGTTGTACATATTTGTTACATTGTAACGTACAAGGAAAATATGGAAATAGCGTATTACGTAGAATCGTATAGATAAGGTAAGTATTTAAAACTCTATGTTCGCTTTATAGAACAATAATATTACTCGCATTCCCAGAATCTAAAATGCCCTCAGAGAGGCACGACTAATGTACTTATAAATAATTTATATTTCTTTCTTAAAAAGGAAAATACAAATGTTTGCTATTAGTAGAAAGAAAATTATGATTTGAATAGCTTGAAGGAGAAATGTAAATTTCTCATTAAAAATATCAAAATCTGCAAACCTTTGGAGACATTTTAAAATCATCGACCCCTAGTCGGAGAGATTTATCATTTCCATTTTTTTTGTACGTTACAAGACAACAAATATGTACAACGAAAAGTCAATAATTTTTTATGATATAATAATGAGTTATAAAATTATTACAATTTATGTCAAGAGAAGATTTGCAAATAATTTAATTAATAATTTTAAGGAAAATTTCAAAATCATTACCAACGCCAAGACAGATGGCAGCAGCATGCAGATGCGGCTGTTACCGATAGTACATTTTCGCAGTACGATCGAGTTATCGAGCGCCAGCTGTCCTCTCATAGTCAGTCCGTTTCCTTCCCACTTCAAGTCATTGCTATACTTTTCCACTCTCACTTTTTAGCAGTTATCTTATTTTTTAGCACCAAAGGTGTTAGTGATGCTAGGCCATGTGCAGTGTCGTTGGAATCAAACGCCGAAGCATTGACGACTTCATGTTGATGTACAAGTCGCATGAGAGAATCTGTGTTATTGAGAAGTAAGAAGGCTGTAGCCAGCGCCGTTCTTCGATAAAGACACAGCAAGCTCAGAAAAGCTTTACCCCCTTTATCTCGAGGAAGGTATATTAGAGGTATGGTCTTACATCCCGAAATTTCACAAATTTTGTGTAACACCAATAACTAAGCATAATCTTCCTTATCCCACGTGATATAGGATAACGCCAATAATTATAAATGAGCACTTTACCGATCTTCTCTGAATGTGAACCTAACTATGGTAACTATGCTACGGTCGGTAAGTCAGAAACCACAAGATACTTAAAGTGTTGCCATAAACGGATAAGTACTCAGAGAATGTCGATAAGTTAATCATGATCGATCACTGACACTGTAATTAAAAACTCTACCGCTATAAGATAATCATAATTCATTTCTATTACCATGCGAATATATTTATAATCCCAATAGCTTAAAGCAATAACAATAACAAAATCAAATCCAAACATATGGAGCACGAATACACTCGTGTGTATAAACTAAAATAATAACTTTAGCAATACAAATATATGTATCATAATTGTTATAAGTGTATAACCCACGCAGTGGTAGAACCTGTATATAGTCAGACAAGGGAATGACCAAAAAGCTTCTGACTATATACATGGAAATAAGGATAAGCAGCATATAGAATAACTGTTCATGAGAGGACGAGAGCTGAAACGCGCGAATCAATAAGAACACCGAGACTTTCAGCGAAGCGGATGCATTAGTCTTCTGAGTTACTCACCGCGAGATATCAATTTCGGTGAACGTGCCGTTTCACGAAACTCAAGAAACGTGCCATTTCATAAAACTCAAGAAGCGTGCCATTTCACGAAACTCAAGGAACGTGATCACAATTGTAAACCGTATGGGGACGCCGAACTATATAAACCCCAGATTCATCCCTGCAAATCGTCTTACGTTCTCGGCAGTCATACTGTTCACTTCGATCTACTATTAACGCATACTTTGACAAAGTAACGGCTTGTATCTCATTGTGACCGAAGATACACTATGACTAAGTCGCGTACTTTTAAGTTCAAATTCAAAATAGTTAACGTGTTCGAGTCTTGAACTAAGTTCCTTCGGCTGAGACTTTCGGTCGTCCTAGAGTAGCTTTCCGAATAAAGTCCGCAGTGTTAACGTTCTCGAAAAGAACTCAAGTGTGGATTGGGTATCTGCTGTAGGACCCTGCATCGCACTACCATTACTGAAAAGTGCCCGTACACCTTTTCATTATTACAAAAATCCGGTAGAGTTCCGTAGCTGCTCTACGATAAACGCGGAGATCAAACCGACAAAGCAACTCACTCTCGCCCTTTCAAGCGTAGAAAGGTACATGTAAGTTTATTTTATGTAACTCTCAACTCTGTTCTTATTCCTTGAAATAAAATGATTGTTAAAGCAACTATCTCACACTCATTTAAATACTGCACTCTGACATAGTCCGCGTAGAGCTGATAAGTGACACACAAACCCACAATAAATAATTGGTCAGGTCTTACCAGCCTGACATAATCAGCACACTGGTCTCTCTCTTTTCCTATTTTCCATACTACCCTCGCCTTTTGCTCGGAATCTGACAACGGAAGATCCAGGATGATCACTTCGATGGATTGGAATCATCTTGCGTGTGCTTTGGTCAAGTTGCTTTAACTCATCGACGTTCCATTTTGCTGCACCAAACGTGTAGAGCAGTATAGGAACGGCCAGCATATTGGTCGCCTGAATCTTATTCTTCCCAGATAATTCGGAAGCTTAAATTTTTCTGAGAATTTTCCGATACCTTTTTTCAAAGGGCCGTTTTCAACACACACATACATTTTGGGTTTCCGCCGTTCAATGGTATTTCCATGTATGAGCTGAACATCCTGATCGTCACGCGATGATGTAGTTTGTAGTATTTCTTTGTATAGGTGGACCCAGGCACATTTGTCCAGTCCTAAGCTCATGCCAATTGCTTTAGAGTACCAGAGCTTTTGCCTAGGAGCACAATAAATAGATGCAAGAGGGGGATCCAGAAAAGTTTCGGACTGAGACAGTCTCCTCTGAAGACCCCCTCTTACATGTGACATAGCTGGTAGTCACATGTCGTTTGTCAAATATTATGACAAATCTTGTCCGTCACAAGAGCATAAGCTCTTTCATGCATCTCACTATACTTGGATGCACCTCCAGGCACTCAAAGCGCTTGATAAGTAGCTCAGGATTCGTTTTATCGAATGTCTCACGGTATTCAATGCAAGCCATGGACAGATTGCGTCGACACCTGATCCTCTCTTGCGTCCACGTTGTTCAACTATTTCTTTCTATATCGGATCGATAGATGTTAGTATCCTCTGTTTGAGGATACCAGTGAATAGCTTGTAGCTGGCGTTTAAACAGGCTATGTGCCTGTAGTTCTTTGGACTTGACAAATATCTGGTCTTAGGGATCAGTACCATGCGTCCTTACACGAACCACTGCGGATGGGTTGTTCTCCGTTTAAGAAAGTAGTAAATATACGAGCTAGATGTTAATGCGTAGAAGTGAACTTCTTCTACCAAAAGTTGTTGATTTTATCTGGTCCTGGCGCTGAAAAGTTCTTAGTTCTAGCGGTAACTTTTTTCACTTCTTCAGCAGTAATTAGTGGACACACTTCCTCTGGACATTGCAACCTTTGCCTCTGGCAAGAGTTACGTAATAGCGATATATCTGAAGCGTCTTCATTTAGATGATAAGTATCTCCATATACTTGCTCCCAGAAGACTTGAATCTCTTCTCGATTACGCGGACTTTCAACGGTACATAACGTTTTATTGAAAAGGAGGGAAGGATGAGTAGAAAAGGTGGAATTTTCCTGAATCCACTTTACTTGTCGTTCAAGGTGCTCTTTGTGATTTGCTTTCCTCAATGTCGAATTCAAACAAGTAAAAACAGGCTGAAATATTTAAAAATATAAAAAAATGAGTATTTAGAGGCCTTACTTGATTCTATATTTTGCATCTCAAAATATCCTCTCATTTTATAAGTGTTGATAACAATTCCAGTTAATCAACAAAAGACTAAGGTTCAATTAGATATTGATACCCTCTATGCCGATGCTCTGTACGACCTCATGTAGTTAAAGATTTTGGTTTTACTGTATTGTTAGTTACATGTCTTTTATTCTGTATGACTAAAAATTGTGCAGACGTGGGCAAAATAAAATTGTTTATTAAAACAATAATAACCTATCTTTTCTTATAAATAATTTAACGTATGAAAGTGGGATTTTGTACGATCGTAAATATCTCAATATCAGCAAAGAGTAAACTACCATTATTGGTATTTGATCTTGAGCATTTTAGATATTTATACGCTGGTCCACAAGCCTTGCTGTCAGTAGTTTGTCTAGGTTTCGGGCCATTCAATGAATCAAATTATGGGACAGCCACGACAGGAAAGAGTTCAACCAAGTTATCTATTTTTGGTTACCAGAGTTGACTACGATCGACCAATTATCACTTTGATCAACAAGGGCGTTGTAGAAAAACAGAAAAATCGTGCTTCGTACTTTTTGTTTACTGCGCAACTAAGGCCGCCCATCTCGAAGCAGTTTTCGTTCACATTAGAGGCATTATAGCAGCGTTACGAAGATCCACAGCTAAAAGCGGTTCTCCACAGCAGTTGTTTAGTGATAATGCAACCCAGAGAATGGAAAAGTGTAAAAAGAGGACAAAATGGATTGAGCCAGGATTATTTTTAACGTATTTTTATTTATATATCTTCTATATTTGTGCCAGCAACTCAATACTACATCTAATCCAATTGAACAAGATATTTCAATGCGTAAATTATCTTAATTACATTCTCATCCTAATGAGAAGCTTTGGTAATATGTAAAATTTGACATAGTCGGTTTTCGTCAAATCTCCACTTTTTGAGATCCCCTGAGTCAGAAAAAACGATTTTTACTTACGAGGGTGTCTGTCTGTCTGTAGTCTGTAGTATCGTGTAGGCACGATAACTTTCGGAAGATTGATCAGATTGGATTGTGCTTTGGCACGCGTTTTGAAGGCCTAAAAAAAAGATCGAATTCATTAACCAGCCATTTTGGATACAAATTCAAAAACTGACCACATTTTGAAAAATTTTGAGACCACTTTTTTTTTTGAAAATTCCATGTACGGTTCTTATTAGTGCTTAAAAGACAAACAATTTATCCTAATGACATTTTTCGATAAAAAGATTATTATCAGAGTTATAGCACTTTCAAAATCCAAAAAATCAAACACAAATCAACATTTTAAGACGAACAACGCACGATATGAAAAAATGTCAAGAAGAGAAAAACCTTTCCTTTTGAGAGCGCTACAAGATTATCATGAAAACTTTTTGAATTTTTTCGAAAAATCGACAATTCAAATTTTGATCGCACAAAAAATAATTAAAAATTCCATTTTGTGGTCAAGCTATGCAAGATACAAGAAAAGATGAAGAGACAACAATTATGTATCCAAAAAAGATCTACAAATTTGTTATTGATCACATTTTGATAGGACGTGTAGTTTTCGTTTTATTCGTGAAAAACGTCATTAAACATAAAAAAATTAAATTTTTGGACAAACGGCACAAGCTATGAGAAAAAATGAATAGACAGAAGTTGCTCAACCAAAAAAGATCTACAAATTTGTTATAAACTCTTGTTATAAAAATGCATCAAAAATGAAAAATTTACTTGCAGACTGTTTATAAATATAAAAACAAGACAATGAAATTACGTATGTTTCAATACCAGTGCATATTATGAATTGTGATAATATAAATTTATTCAAATGATAGATTTTTCAGGGTAGCTGAGAATAAAAATTAGTGCAAAATAAGGAGCAAATATTGAAGTAATCATGAAAAATCAAATTTGTACATTATTTTGCAAAATCCTAATAAGCAGTACCAGCTTGCAATACAGAAATGAATATGATATGACCGAGCGCGTAGCGCGAGGTAAATACATTATCGAGCACGAAGCCCGAGATAAATATATTATCGAGCGCGAAGCGCGACAACCAACAGCCGCGCGCCGTAGGCGCGCTTAAACTTGCGAGCCGCGCGCGGGGCGCGCGACGAGAATGTGCCCGCGCAGCGGGAAGATTTTTTTTTAAATCCGAAAGTTGGATTGTGAAGCAATTTAAAATAAAAATTTAAGATTGCGCGATTCATACTTCATAAGACAAATACTAAAATCGTCATTTTCAAAATCGAATTTCTCGTGAATTAATTCCGCTAGCGGGTCTCAAATTTTCACGGAAAACGTACCATAAATACTTTATAATCCTCTATAATAAATTTTAAATTCGGTTTGCAAATATCGGATACCTATAAGCCATGCATGATCCTTCTTACATTTTAAAATGAATAACAGAAGGTACACTTAAATTCATATTCATCCCAAATGAAAATTCCTGTACAGGAATCTCGGAGGATTCTGTACATGTTCCTGTACAGATTCTCGCACACAAAACCGTACAGGAAATCTTGACTATTTCCTGTGCAGGAATTTGGTGAGGGAAACTGTACATGATCCTGCAGAGGATCCTGTATGCAAGGTAAACTCTAAATACACATTGTGGTGAAAGAGTTTTTTCAAAATATGATTTTTTCTAAAATAATAAAAAAAAACTCTAGATAAAATGTTGTTAAAATTTCAAGTTAGTAATAATTTTCTTCCACCTTTGAGCATTTATGTTTCTTAAAATTATTATAATTTATTAAAAAATTCTTATTTTTTTCGTGTTTTTTTTTTAAATGACTCATACTGTCATATCGCGATATTCAATTTTGACTTTCTTAGAACACAAAATATTTTTTGGCTCAAACGTTTTTAGTCATATTCAGCATCCCCATATCTCGCGATAATTTTTATAGTTTGGCAATTAATTAAAAATTCGATTTTTAATCGCTATCCAAAGCCGATTTTGGAAATTTATGAAATTTTAATCTCAACATTCTCGGTCGTTTTTACTCGACATTGGCTAACTATTCAAAATCGCGAACTTTATTTACTTATATTCAAAAAACTTATATCTCGGAAGCATGTTTTTATTTTTATTTTTAACTGAAAATTAAATTTTTCATAGCAATCCACAGCTGAGCCTACTACAATTTTAGGTAAGTATCATTTCGAGATTGTCAACTTCTACATCTATTTTATGGAACCTGGATGACTGCTTTGAATCAAACCAGTTTGGCCTGAATTCAGCAACACTTAAGCTTGGGAGCAGGTCCCCCAGCCTCTGTGCATTTTACGTGTCAAAGTTTTTTAATAAAGAGAACCTTATTTGCTGTCCCTATAAATTTTGATTAATATTTAGATTCTATGAATAAATATTTAGTGTCATCGACAGTAACTGTTTATTTCTTACACCTTGTCTTCTTTGCCAGCCGGCCTCTTATTCTCCAGAAGTTATTATACTTTCATATTCATAATACTTTCGATGTTTAAAATTATCATACCAATATAATATGTACCCCAATAAAATGATTATAAAAATATGAACTACCTTTTTACAATTATTATCGATGACCCTAAATATTTCTTTATAAAATAAATATAATCACAAATGAAATATGTAACCCCATATGACAACAAAGGACAGACACTACCAAACATCCAACAAGTGCTCCAGAATGTAGATATTTTTTATAGCGCTCCTACCGGTTGTGGGTGGCGATGGAGGAGAGGAGAGTGGAGAGAGGCCTGATCGAGAGGGTAAGGGAGATGTATGAAGAGACGGAAGATAATATAAGAGGGGAGGGGATTTCAGAGGGATTCTAGATGGATACGAGGTTAAAGCAAGGGTTTCTGCTTAGCCCAACGCTTTTTGCGATTTTAGTCGCGGATATGGAAAGTAAGGTAGAGGCCGGAGTGGTAGGAGGAGTTAGGGTAGGAGGGGTTAGAATTTGGTCACTCAAGTATGCAGATGACATAGTGTTGCTGGCAAGAAGCAAGGACGCCTTATAGGAGATGATAAAGAGGTTAAGAAGATACCTGGATAAGAATAGGTTAGAGCTGAATGCGGAGAGGTCCAAGGTTATGGTGTTCAGGAAAGGAGGTGGAAGGGATAAGGGACGGAAGTGGTAGTGGTGGGGAAAGGCGGTGTAGGAGGTAAAAGGGTTTTTGTACCTGGGCTTCTTGTTTCAGAGAAATGGGGGAGTGGATGGTCACATAAAAGAGAGAGTGAGGAGGGCAAATGTGGTTATGAGGCAGGTGTGGGTGTTGGGAAAGAAGTTATTAGCAGAGGATTTTGGAAGGAGAATGAAATTGTTTGACTCACTATTGAGGAGTGTGCTATTGTATGGAGTAGAGGTGTGGGGGGTGAAAGAAAAGTGAGGAGGTGAATAGGACAAAAGAGAGGTACGTAAAGTGGACACTGGGGTTGGCAAGGCACACGTCTAATTATATTGTCAGGAGGGAGACAGGGGAGAACGAGTTTAGGGATTATAACAGGGAGTCGGCGTGTAAATATGAGGAGAAACTTTTGGAAGAGGGGGGAAGTAAGCTGGTTAGGGAGTGTTGGTGCGAGAAGGAGAACAGGAGAGGGTGTGGGAAGATAGATGTTACAAGGGAAAGGTATTCTAGAACGAATGGACTGCAAATGAATGAAGTTAGAAGGATGCACGAGGAAGGTATCTGAGATGGTTAAGGAAAACGGCAGGGAGAGAGAAGGCAGCAGGGGAGGAGAGAATAAGAGAGTCAAGGTTTAACGGGAACTATGGGTGGATTATGCCAAGGGAGAGACCACAATATTTATTTGGATTTTACAGTAGGTTTTTTCGCTCTTTTGAAAAGTTTCAATTTTGTTGGTATTCTAGTTCTGTACTTTCACCCTATAACAAATCAAGTAGAGTTCGCTAGTAGCTTGCATCTCTGGCTAGTGAATTGGATCTTCAATCTAATAAAAGGAGAGCAACTTTATAGCTGTAAGCCACATGAGTATTTATACTATTCATGATGGTACTCTTTGAAGGATTCTACACGCGTTTCTATACGGAGACCCGTTCCTAAATTTTTCTGAAAAGGAACATGTACATTGTTAAAAAATATTATAACCAAATTAAAAAATTAGGAACTGCCCCTCTAAAACAAAATATTTTTCTATTAAATCATGTGACAACTGAATTATAATTTTTAATAAAATTATATTTTAATAATATTTTAATATTCGTGCTTTTAATAGAAAAAAGTTTTTTTACTCATTGGAATTGTGTTAAGTTGGGATTTTATTAACAAAGATCTGTTGAAGAAGTGTTGAAAATGTGCTTTCTCAATTCTTATTTCTTTTACCCTGAAAAAGGCCAGCTGGTCTCACAGGCCCAGCGGATCACGATATTCGAGTTACAAAGAGTTTTGTATGAAGTAAGGGTTCCTGCATGGAAATTTCTTTTGGTGCAGTCTAAATACGGTAACGAAAAGACTATTCACATCAATCACGTTTGCATGAAAACAACAGTTTTGACGAAAAAATTTCAGTTTTGCAGATATTTTTTTAATGTTTTGAAGGATTTATCTTTTTTTTGTTAAAATACAAAATACCAAATACATCGGTTTTTCTATACTCTAACTAAAAAAGGGGTTTGAATTTCATTTGAATTTAGCTTCTCGTCATAAAGGTTTATATTTCGTTGTAAATAATATCATTTATAACAGATTTGTATCAGAGAAGCACACTTATTTATACAAATCGTAAACGGCATCGTGTACGTGATCGTATATTATCCCAAATTACGATGTCATATACGACGCCGTATGCGATCTCGTATAAGATGTCATATGCCTCTCTCGGATGGAGGCCATGGCTCAGTTTGGAGTGACAATAGGACCGAACCGAGGCGACGACCAGGCAATGGCCCCGGATAAACACGGGAACATCGACTTAAGTGGTCGGACCAACTCAGGTGGGACATACTTACCTGTTGGCAAAGTAGCTCACCGGCGCGAAGAGGATTCATGAGTAAAACGGATATGAAGCTCTTTATCGGCAAGAGGAAGAGCAACATCCTCCTGCAAACATACCACCCGTTCCAGCAAGACACCTTTGCAGATAGCCTATAATGGCAACATGAAAAGTAGGAGATCTGTCCACCAAAAAGTCTTTCTCAGGATGGACAAATTATCTGAAGCTAATA
>CAKNWT010273108.1:2720-28660 GCA_932066315.1 Andricus coriarius
TTTTCATTCACCTTTTTATTATCTTTTTTTTTAATTTGAATAAATGCATTTAATAGTGTGTGTTTTCAAATTTTACTATTGGATTCTTGTTTTTTTTTTTAAATTTCGAAGAATTTCGTAGTTCAATTAGAATGTTGGACGCTGAAGAATGAAAATTTTGATTTATTTTGAATTCAATTTCTTAAATTTTAATTATTTTTGCTTCAAATTGCCGATTTTCTGTAAAAAATATTAATATAACCTGAAACTGTTTACAAATTGCAAATCTTATTCGAATTATCATTATTTTTATTTTAAAATACCAATTTTTGATGTAAAACGCTAACGTAACCTAAATTGTTCAAAAATTATGTATCCTTACAATCTAATGACTTTTTATTCAAAATGTAAATTTCCCGTAAAAAAGTTCACAACGCCGAAAACGTAAATTGTTGACAAATTTTTTATCTTTCAAATTGGATAATTTGTTATTAAAAATACCCATTCTCGGTGTAAAATGCTACCATTAAAAAATTGTTGAAACTTGGGAATCTTGATGATAATTCTGGTTTAAAAATTTTAATTTAAGTCTTCTTCGAAACTTTATGATTTTATATTAAAATTCATTTGTGAAAATACTAATTTCCAGAAAAAGTACTAACACAAAATATGTATAATATTTGCAATGATTCGATAAGGTGTTTATAAAAATGTTTTTATTAAGCATGTTCTGGGTGTATCGTAAAGTTTAAAATTACTTAATCTTTTACTTGATTTATAAACTTGACGACGAAAGGCCCATTGATCACTGCAACAATTTTCAGAAGAGAAATCCAAGCGTAAATAATAAGAAAATAGTTCATTCATAATTGTTTCTGTAAATCTAGTTATTTACATATTTGTGTTTTTTCTTAAGCTTTAGGCAAAAGTCGACATTTTAATTCAATTTTAATTTACATAAGCTCATCATGACCTCAAATATTTTATTAATTATATACGCTTGGCATTCTCTTCTAAAATTTGTTGCAATAATTAAAAGACCTTATTTTATCAACTTTATGAATCAAGTTAAAGATTAGGTCATTTTAAACTTGACTGTACGTCTATAAAATACTTAAAAGGGATTATTTGTAGATTAAAATTTCCAAATTTAATACATAAAACAACTTCAAGCAATGAAAAGCGAATCAGGTTTTCAACAACAATGATTGCGAAATCTTCAAGACATATTGTTACACCACATTTTTTAAATAAGAAAAAAAACTTTACTAAAAAATGAATGTCATAAGAACAAAAGTGTCTTAATTAAGTGTGAGATCTATTTTTTTGCGACACTGTCGACTAAATCATGTTAAATTTTCTTCAATTGTTTTTTTGCGCAAATAGTGAAAATCTCATATTGAACATTTACTATAATTCTGGAAAAATTCATCGTAGCTTCACAGAAAAGGGAAAATGGGCGAAATATAGACGAAATTCTCAAATATAGGGATTACAGGGGGTTACAGAGAATATTAAAATAATGACGACTTCTAAAATAGTTAGAGGTCTTCTTTATCTTGAAAAGCTAAAATAATTCTTACATTATCTTTTCGTGAATTTACTTGCATTGTAGAAAAAGGATTTTTTAAATAACTTGAAGAGCACCTAGAACGTATCTACCTACTTCATTGAGGAATACAGTCTCTTCATATACAAATATTAAGGGGGGGGGGGGCTCTCTTAGGACCCTCGTGATTTATTATACTCATTCCCCTATCTTCAAATACCAAAAAATACCTCTCATGTAAAACGTACCATCAGTTTTTACCCACCATCATGGTAATTTCATCATCGAACCATTTTCCCAACTATATAATCATATCCGAATCAAACGTACAGAAAAAACGGAACCGATATAGGTTTGGTGAAATCAGAACGAGTTATGGCGCTAAGGTCCTTTCTACAGCAGGGTTGCTTCGTAGAACGTTCAATGGGGGGTCCGTCATTCCTGTGCGTTATGGTCAACGTGCTCGCTATAATAAAACTATTCCTATCGTGTCCACGGGGATGTTAGGGTCTTTGTGGGTGGGGTGGGTTACTCGTAAGATATAAATGCCATGGGGTGTTTCTTCGGACCACGGCCGGACTCGTAGATTCAATCACGACCCCCATCTCCCATGCCCCCATCCACCCTCCGTCCCATGAAACTCGCAACTCGAATACCAAGCAGGTACGACTCGATTCCAAAAGGCCCCCGTCCTTAGACGATCGTGAGGAGAATTGCGCGTGCTCGCCAAGGAAAATCCACCTTCAAAGGTAATTACGAGTAACGCGGGCTTTTTCCTCGCTTTGTCGACTCTCCTTCGTCAGAGAGGCAGACATGGGATCCTATAGATATAGAACTACATATGGGGCATTTCATTCCATATGAGCGCACTGTTTATAACAAATATTTTTAGATTTTCTTCAAACTGCGGTAAATTGCAGTACTATAGGACCTTATAGTAGGTGCAAAACCATAAGCCACGATATTGCATGGTTACCGAGATATGTGGGATAGTAGTTGGTATACTTTGATGTGCAGACCGTTTTATAGTTAAATTATGTTGGATCAACACTGAGGGATTAATTACTTCTGAAATGTGGTGTAGAATCTTTTTGCAGTCTTATGCTATCCCATCCAGTTTTTTTGAATCTCTTGTAGTCCCCTGTTTTGAAAAAATATTATAGAAATTTCAAAGAAATTCAACTATTTCCGAGGGGCTTCCACGGATTGTAAGACTTTTAAAGGGATTTTATGGGACTTACAAACATTTCAAAAAATTTTAAAAATTTCCATCGGTTTTCAAAAGATTTGAAAACATTTCCACGGATTTCAAGGAATTTCGAAACGTTTCAAGGGTTTATAAATTATTTTAAAGATTTTCAAACATTGCCTGATATTGTAAGGAATTCCAAAGGATTTCACGAGATTTCTTCCAGGGATTTCAAAGAATTTTTTAAGATCTAAACCGGTTTTTAGAGAACTTTAAGGGATTAGCCTACTTTAGACGCAACAAAAAGGCGATAATTGGGAATTTTTTACAAGCATGCTATACACAATATTGCTATAAAACTTGTAAAGTTTGATAAATAAAGTCTTGAACTACATAAAAAAATTGTTTTATTACTTTATTCAATTTTTATGTACAAAAACCGCAGCTGAACTTAACTCTTGAAAAAGTAGATAGGTCGATGGTACCTACTTTTTGAGGAGTTAAGTTCAGCTGCGGTTTTTATACATAAAAATTGAATAAAGTAAACAGAACATTTTTTTTAATGTATTTTAAGACTTCATTTATCAAAGCTAACAAGTTTTATAACAATATTTTTTATAGCATCCTCATAAAAAATTCCCAAATATCGCCTTTTTTTAACGTGTAAAGTAGACTGATCCCTTAAAGATAAAGTTTAATTAAATTTATATTCAAGGGATTTCAAAAGACTCAGACCTACTATTTGAAATGTCATGGCTACGTGTACGAAAAGCCGGATTTTTTCGGTAGGCGTAGACATAATCAGTTAAAATGGATTTTTACGTTGTCCAAAGATTTCAGGGTATTCCAAAGGATTTTGTAAGATAAAAATAATTGTAAGGAATTTTGAAGAAATTTTAAAGCACTTTAAAGATTGAGTTTAATTAAATTTATATTCAAGGAATTTTAAATGATTTTTACTTTACGGAATAAATTAAATTTTATTTCAAGGGATTTCTACGAATTTCAACAATTTGAATCAACAAATAATCAAGAAATTTGGTAGGATTTTCAGGATTTCAATGAATTTTAAAGAATTTCACGAGACTCGAGTGTTTTTATAGGGCATTCAACTATTTGAAAGATTTTAGGGGATTTTACAAATTTCAAAGGATTCCAAAAAATTTTGCAAGCTTATGATAGTGGTATGTATTTCTAAAAAATAGATGTCCTTCCTATTATTCTTTTTTAAATTAGAAATTGAAATTCCAAATATCTCAAAACACGTATCTTCAGATTTTGATGGAATAAATATTAAAAGGAAGCTTAGAATTTCTAGATTATAACCCTTAATGGATATGATGGACATTTCAGGCTATTCTGAGATATGAATTAAAATAAATATATAATTGAAAAACTCAAGGAGCCTGAATTCAGAACCCTCGCTTGAACAAATTTCTGAATTCCTCTTTTTCTTGATTTCATTCTGTTAGATTCTGAATTCAGACTCCTCGAGTTTCGATAAAATATAATTATTTTAATTAATGTTTCAGAATATTATAAAATGTCCATAATATCCATTCAGGGCCGTAAACTAGAAATTCTAAGCTTTCTTTCAATATGCATTTTATCAAAATCTGAGGATACGTGTTTTGAGATATTTTCAATGTTTAATTCTTAAAAACTATAGAAAGGAACTATATTCTGAAGAAATGTTTCCCACCATCTTTAAGCTTGTCAAAGTTTCTTTCGAATTCATGAAATGCAAACTTTATTTGGTTTGGTTTTGTTTTTGTTTTCGCAGTTTAAAGAAAATTGAAGTGCGCCTATATGAAATGGAATGCCCCATATATAATAAATAGAGTATAGAGTCTCGGAGAAAAAGAGCTATGTTATGTTTTTCCATCTCATCACCAGCAAATCTAGTCCGCTGACATGAGAAAATCATGCTATTGGCGCTCCTAATTGAATTCCTGAAATGTTCTCGCCCGGAAAAGGAAGTTCGGATGATGGTGAAGAGGGAATGTCACGAATCAAGGGTTGAAATTGACTGGGTTTTGATTGTCAGTGTGTGAAAGCGTTATTTTTGCAAGAAAGAATAATCAAAACAATACATAATGTAGCTAATGGAAATGGAAAATGTGTAATTATTCATAAGAATCCTTAAATATATTTAATCTTATTAATCTTATTTTCGTGGTGGCCACGAAACTTTATTGCTTAAATTTCCTGACTTTTCTCTGATTTTTCCTTGAATGATTTCACATTTTCCCTGACTATTAATATTTAAAGACTCTCGGTTTAGGAACAGTGTCGGGGGTTGTCTGCAAATAGCCTTGTTTCTAAATTGCGAGTATCGAAACATAAATAGTCAGGGCCGCCTGACTGTTTCCAATTAAAATGCATGATATTGCGCAATATACTCGATTGAGTACTCACGCACTGCGTCCCTTCCGAGGCGTGAGTCGCAACCGTCTCTCTCTCTCTCTCTCTCTGCGCTGAGAAACTGCGTTGGCTAGCAATTCAAGGAATTCCTAAACCGTCAGATTGTACCCCGAGAGTCTGGTGTAGAATCTTTTACAAATGGAACAAAATTATTTTAGATTTAAATTGATAAATTTATAATTTTATAATTTATTATTCGCAGGGCGAATTAGTCAAGTCAAAAAAGTCGTTTGAATCTCCCCCCTCGCCCTATTACTCCCCTACTATCTACCATCCTCCCCTTGCTTACCCTTCTTCCCTTCTCCACCACCTAGGGGAGGGGTAAAGTTGGCTAGGCTGGGAGTAAATTCGGCTAAGGTACAGGGAAAATTGGGCTAGGGTGCGGAGTAAATTTGGCTAGGGTACGGGGTAAAATCGGTTAGGATACGGGCTAAAGTCGACTTCTCTACCCCGAAAAAGTACAACGGTTGTACGTACACCTGACCGAAAAAGTTACCAAAACAAATTTTCAAAGGGGAATTTAAAAAAATTCAAGTGAATTTTAAGCAATTCGAGAATATGAAAAAGTTTATTAAATTCAGTAAATTTGAAATGATTTTAGAAAAATTCGAGAGAATTTAAAAGGACTAGATCAAATGCCTTAAAATTCAAAGCAAGTTTAAGACTTCAAGATGAATTAGTAACAAAAACTACAAAAAATAATTTTTTAATCCATTGAATTGAGTAGAATTGAGGTAATTTGGAAGAATTCAAGTGAATTAAAAAAATTCAAAAGAATTCCAAAGACTTCAAAAGAATTGACGAGAATCCAGTATAAATTAATATGAATTCAGGGCGAATTCCAAATGAATTCAAATAAATCCTTCGAATTCCGTGAAATTCTATTAAATTTGATATTTTCTGAAATCCTGGAAAATTGATTAAAATGCCTGGAGAGCTTTTAAAATTCCATAAAATTATTGAAATTTTCGGAAACCTCACAAAATACCCTTAAAATCCTTAGAAATCCCTTGAAATATGTTTAATCTCTTGAAAATACCTTGGAATCTTTTAAAATACCCTAAAATCTTTAAAATCGTTTGAAAGCCCTTCAAATCAGTATAATCTATTTAAAAATTGTATAATCTTTAAAAATACCTGACAATACTTCAAATCATTTTAAATCTTTTGATATCCTTTGACATTTTTAAAGTTCTTGAAAAGTCCTTGGAATTCCCTGGAATATTTCGAATTCTTTCAAATCTTTTGAAATGCCTTGGAACTTTCTAAAGCACAAGAAAATTCTTTAGAATTTTCAAAAATACCCTAAAATTTTTTAAATCATTTGGAATGCCATCAAATTATGGAAATCTGTTAAAAATTCCTTTGAATATATTACAATACCCTACAATATTTTGAATCCTTTGAAATCTTTTAAAATCCCTTGATCCTTTTAAAGCTCTTAAAAATTCCTTGGAATTTAAGAAAAACACTGAAATCTTTCAAACCTTGACAGTCCCTTAAAATTATTGAAATCTATTAAAACTTAGTGTAGTATTAAAATAGGTATAGACCTGAATTCAATAGTGGTTAATCCATGGGTTAATTCATTGAATTATTTTTATTTCAATATTATTTTTATTTATTTATTGAATAATTATTACAGAAATTCCCTAACTTTTGTCAATCTTTCAAAATCACTGTTCAGTTGTTTAATTGTAACCTATAGTATCGTTTCAAAGATAAAAGATTATTTTTAATGGAAAAATTTGAAATATACCAAATTATGTCTTTGAATAGATTTAGTTTTTACCCAACTTAATTTATTATCACCCATTTTTCTTAAATGATACGATTTGCATGAATGATAGATTATTGTCTTCAGAAAAAGATCTTCTATAAATGGAGTTCATGCAATCTTGAAAGTAAATAAATTAATATTGAATATAATTATTTTTTTATAATTTCCGTTTTAAAAATGAATTTTTAATTATATTGCAGCCACTAAAAATTTATTTTCAAAACATTGATGAGTTTAAGTTGTAGAAAATCTTTTACCCGAGAAAATAAGATATCATTCATTGAAATCGTAGCATTCTTTTTAATTTGGTAAGAAGCGATAAGGAAGAAGTTGGATCAAAAATACCGCTTTTGAAAAACACAATTTTTACACATGTTTCAGATTCTTCATGCAAAATAATCTTTTATCTTTGAAACAATGCCATAAATAATAATCTTAAAATTCTTGAAAGTATAATTAAATATTTCTTCTCAAACACTATTGTTCAGTACACAGAATAATTAATAATAATCAGGATTAAATTAATTGCGTTGATCAAAAATTGTAATTTTTATCTTAAATTCCTTTAAAATTGATTTCTGAAATTGTATTTTGATCTTATTTCCCTACTTCAACGTAGTTTTGATATTGACAATATTATGGATTCAATTTGTAACCTTATTGTAAAACAAAGAAATGATATTCCGATGCAGCGAAAAATGTTTCAGAGTTTAAACCTGACCACAATCATGTATTCTCTATAGAAAAATTTTGTGCTGATTGCTAAATTTTTAAAAAGCGTGATTGAAAAATTGAATTAGTAGCGCGAAGAGGAAATGAAAGACTTAAAAATAAAACGATGAGCAAATTTCGGTCTTTATTTACACATTATTATTACAGAACACTATAAGAAAAAATTAGATTTGTACAAGCAGTCATCAAATGTTTAAACAGTTTATTTTTATCTAGAATTAAAAATTTGTTTTGAATTTAATGAAGTTTGAAAATTGGCATTATGCAGATCCGAAAAAATCGTTAATACGAAGATTCAGTATTGCTTGGCTGACTATCAAAGTTTTCATAAAATATCTTAATTCTCAAAATTAGACATTTTGACTTTCAACAAATAATATTATTTTTATTCATTATTATAAAATTCACTTTTGTAGAATTTCAAAGCTTAATTGATCACTTTTAATGTATAAAGAATTATAGTTATTTAATCGATGATTCTCAACGCACTTTTTATCTGCAAAATATTGTTAATTTCGTATATAATTTTTTATTTCGTTTTTTATTTAATATGAGAAATATAAAATTTTACTAGAAATGCAATGACATTCCGACAAAATGTAATATAATACCATACCAAGGGCCCTTAAAAACTATAGAACCTAAAAGCAAACGGAAAAAAGTAGAAAAAGTCAACTTTAGTCAGCCACAAATTATTTTAGTTACAATCAGTAAAAAATCAATTTTTCATTCAATCATTTTTTCAAAATAATTATTCTTTAATATGGAGTATTAATTTTTTTATTTATTATTCATAACGTTTAATCTGCTAAATTAGTCGAAATATTTATTCGTAAAATTCTCATTGGATAAAAATTGACAAATATAAACAATGATGTTCTAGTGAAGTACTAAAAATACTTATTGGTTGGAAAATGCTTTTGCAATAATAATTAGAAAAATCGCTTTTCCTGAATAAAATACATTCTAAAAAGTAAAACAATTAAATATTTATTTATTAATTAAATATTAGGCGTCAGTGTCATATTCTAAAGCATATTTATATGAGTTATGAAATAAAAAAGACTTTTATTTGAAGATTTCAATTTGAATTTCGTATTCTAGGTTTGATGAAGAAATATAGTAGTCTGAAAGATGCGCCTGCAATAAGCAACCACACGGAACTGCATACATCACCCAGTGTCGGTTGCATACCACCAGGCGTATTACTTGTACACACTTGTGAAGAAACTAGTATATTTTCTTTAATTTTCAATTTCTTTTTTATTTCACTTTCAAATTTCAAAATAGGTTAGATCTTCATTAGAAACATGTATTTACTTTGCACTAAAAAATAATCAAATCCTTTATTTCATTCGACACTTGGAGCCATTTTCCGAAACGGAATGTTTTAATATCCCTAAGCAGAAGTTAAATATTTGAACGAATTTCAACCCCTCTGAGAGGATCATAAAAATAAAATTAATTTACCAGTTTGAAAAATTCTCGAAGAACAGTAATGCTTTAAAATCCCGCAAACAGTTCTAAAATACCTATAAAAACATAAACTATGAAAAATAGAACATGAAATCAAAGTTATTTGAATAAATTTAATCATTGTACCTATCTATGCAGTTTACATTTTTTTAATTCTGATCTATTTAAAGTAATCAGTACAATGATTGGACACTTGGGAAGTTTGTTACGTTTGACAATTTGTAAACATCATTATAAGCAATAAACAACATTAGTTAAGCTTTCTAGGTTTCTAGGCTTTCTTTCTAGGTTTCTTAATTTGAAAGTATAGTGATAAGCCTCTTAATTGCACGATTGGCCGAGGTGAACAATTATTTCTTGACATTATTTGAACTTACTATTCGTACGGCAAAGTTTCAAAAAATAATTTACATAATCTATAAAAAGTTTACACATTTTTAAATGATTTTTTGCAAAGATATTAGTCGTTTGCTTTTCAGATATTGTGCCCAATGGCCAATCATTATCTTTTCGTTTTACTCACGATGACAATGATTACCCACTTGAAATTTTTTTTAAATTTTACAACTTGTAACAACCACTATAAGCAACAATCAACATTATTTGAGCTTCAGAAGTAACAGATAACTTGTATTTAAATAATTTAGTTCCTATCACTGATCGATATATATGCATAATATTAGGATTATAAGTCTACTCACATGTGTCTTTAATCACTAAATTCAACTAAAATTCAAAATTCATTGAAAAAACAATCGCAACTATTAAACCAATAATAATTTTTTATAAGACACTCCTAACCTAATCAAGTTTTTACTCAAATACGTTTCATCCTGCAAAATTTATTAGTAGTTTTACTTGTAAGTATTTTTTAGTAATTAAAGATTGGCCAGAAAAATTTGTTATAATTTCAAAAAAATGCCATGATCGATTCGGTAAAACAAGAACAAGTAAAAATGTCGCGAGCGTTTTCTCTGTCACTCTTCTTCTCCGAGGGTTGTTGAGGGTCATCGTAGCTTATTACTTGTTAAGCTTAAGACGAAAATCCAATAAGACCAAAATCTCGTATCGAAGTTTCGCTTGCGGTCGCATAAGTTTTGATGAGGCACATCCACCTGAATACCAAATACCGAGAATTGGGAGAAAAGGAAAGTCTACGGTGCGTTGGCATCGAAATCCCATCGGGACAACCTCCTATCTATGGGCTCTCATTTTTTCCGCCAAGTGCGCGAATCAAATCAACGACCGTGTATTTGATAAGAAAAATCCGCGAGAAACTCCCCAAACAACTGAGCACGAATCGCCACAAGATTGCCTGGTAGACTATCATTTATTATGATTCTAAACATATTTTTCCTCCGATTTTTCCATATTCCTATGGAAATATTGGGCAATCCTCAACCATCGGATCCCTTTCGTCTTTCTTCTGCGTAAAAACTATGAATCAAATTTGGAACTTTTTATATGTTTTAAAATTAATTTGTGTCTTTTGACTTAATCGAGATATCTCAACGCTCATCCAAAAAGTTGTTTCGAATCATTCCTAAAATCTAACAGATAAATGTGGATTTAAAAATTGCTCCTTCATGAAAATTCATAATTATAAAATATTTAGTATTGCATGCTTAAAATTAGTAATTTTTCACATCTGCAGTTTCGAATAACAATTTTAAAATCTAGAATAACAAATGCATCTAAATTGATCTTTTTTAATTTAAACGTTTTTTTGGAATCATTAATTGAACAATTTGACTGAAAATTTACGAATTTTCTTGAAAATTCATATATTTTTGTAGAAATTCAATCTTTAATCCTTCTTGATTAAAAATTCAAATTTTTGGTTGAAAATTAATCTGTTTTGATTAAGAATTCAACAATTTTGTTGAGAATCCGTATTATTTGGTTGAAAAATGAACTAGAATACTTGGTTTAAAGTTCAACTACTTTAAAAAAAATTTCTACATTTGAGGCATAATTTTAGTTGAAAATTTACCTGTTTTGTAGAAAATTCATCTGTTTGACTTAAAAATTCAACAATTTGGAATAAAATGAAACGATGTGATTCAAAAGTAACTTTTTTCTTGAAAATTCCATTTTTGGCTTTAGAAATACATCTTTTTTAGTTGAAAATTCAACTGTCTTTTGGTAGGTAATTCATCATTTATGTTAGAAAAGTCATTTTTCTGGGTTGAAAATGAACTGTTTTTTCAAGATTCAACTTTTCGTGTTGAAGATTGAGTCTTCTAGAATTTAGGTTTTTTCCGGTTTGAAATTCAACTGTTTTTAATTGAATTTTAAAAATTTTTGTTTTAAAATTTCGACCATTTGGATGAATATTTTGATAAAGTCATCTTTTTTGGTAGAAAAGTCAACAGTTTTGTTAAAATGTCCTTTTGGATTGAAAAATCATCTTTTATTGTAGAAAAGTTATTAAAAATGTATCTTTCTTCGTTGAAAATGATTTTTTTTTACTTGAAAGTTAAACTATTTGGATGTTATTTTTGGGTTTACAAATTCATATATTTTGTTAAAAATGCAATATATTTCGACATGGAATCTTAGGAATTTAATGTGTTTTCTATTAAATCCAATATGCGGTATTTACATTAATTTGATTCAAAAGAATTTACGCCCCTGTTATTTCCCTATTTTCGTGAAAAATCACCCTATTTGAGAGAATTTTGTGCTACGTTATTTTTAGGGGGGTAGGGGGGCAAAGATCTACGGTCGTCAACGAGGGGGTAAAAAATAACACAAAATTGGTAACTTAGAAAATTTTTCCAATCAAAAATGTGTAAAAAATACTATAAGCATCGAAGAAAATTTTGAAATAAATAGATACTACATTTTACAAAGATTCAAATTATCATAGTAAATTAAGCGTTAAAAGTAGTAGATGATTTATATTTATAGAAATGAAGAATAATGTCAAAAGACACAATGAATGGCCACAACGACATATTGATTAGCATAGGCCAATGATTGTATGAAATATGGTAAAATACAGTCATTACTCACATCAGGGTATACGTATTAGTGATTCTGAAAGCACAGTGATTAGCCACTACATTGTATAATGATTGACAGGCGCCAAAAACTGTCTTTGACATGATTTCCACTAATTATTTCTAATACATAGTAACAAAAAATGCAAACATAGTCTGTAAAACGTTTAGACAAATTTAAATGAATTTTTGCAAAGATATCAGTCATTTTCTTTTCAGATATTGTGGCCAATCATTATGTTTCCGCATAATGCACGAGGACAATGATTGGCCACCCATCTATCAATATACATGCATCATTTTAAAGTTAATGCTACTATGGCACATCTTTAATCACCAAATTCAATTAAAATCCAAAAGTTTTTAGTTACATCTATCTTAAATATATAAAAAATTCTAATTTTCAACAAGCGGACACTCCTAATCTCAACATCTTTTCATTCAAATTCCTTACTCATTGAATATCACCGGTTTTACTTATGTTGGCATTTGAACACACTACACTGCACTAACCTATCTTGTCAAATATGTTGCGGAATTGTTTACTGTTCATCCTGCACTATTTATTAGTAGTTTTATTTGTGAGTATTCTTTCATATAAGCATATTCAAACGAGGTGGCCAATCATTGTGGGGTGACCAACTATTGTACCGATTACCCAACGGCGTTTTTCTCGAAAGACGGTTCTTCGAAGTTTAAACTTCAGAAGTGTTTCGATGCCTCATTTTTTACTCAGAGTGTTCTTTCTGAGCCTAAAATGTTGGGAATCAGCCCAGTAGCTTGCTCCTCTACGTAAATGTGCAGTAATTTGAACTTGTAATTTTTTATATTTACTTTTGACAAAGGTGAATGATTTTATATATTCTTTTCTTTTATGAATTATAAACCTCCTGAATAAATTTAGCGCTTTTGTTACGGATAGCGGATTCTAAAGTCCAAATTTGTTCCCTTGTCGGCAGGAACTTTGCCCGCGGTGTTTTCTAGAAATGGTTGGCTTTGAGTGCTAAAATTAATACCAAACCGAATGACTCTGCGTATAATTTAATATAGCCCGTAGGACACGACATAGCTGGCCAAACAAGATAATATTCCAGCCACGTACACTGTTCTGGACCCTAATATACGCACGCGAATTGAACATTAGCTTCGAAAAGGATTACCAACCGCGTTATCTTACGTTAATCCTGATTTACGGATTCTAACATAAATCCAACTGCACAAGAATCCTCTAAGTTTACAACAAATCCTAATCGACACTTTACAATAACATTTTCCTTAATGCTTAATATTTTGCTTAATATAAAATGCTTAGAGTAGAATATATATACTCTTTTACCGGCAAGAATACTTAATTCTGGATTAGGAAATTTATTAGATGCTGAAATTCTCAAAGAATTATTTTAAAAAGGCGTTTTACAAACAAACATATATATATATATATATCCCTCAATAAAAAGCTTCTTAGGGGAGAGTCGGGTAGCCCTAGCCATCGGGTACCCCCACTCCACCCACTCATGATTTTAAATAAACTGTACTTTCTGCGGTGATAAATGAGCATTGTTATATTTGAAACTTGCCCTTAAGCATTATTTTAAAAATAGATAATCATGTCTCTCATTAGCTTCAAATAAAATCCGGGCTAATTACTTGGTCTCTAGAAAGCAAGTGAGTTTTGTGAAATATGGACCAAACTTATTATAAAATATTTTGAAATCTACAGAAAATATTATATTGATTTCAATTATTTAATAATTTCTCGCATTTTCTTACTTTTAGCAGTTTTATTCCAACATTTCATAGCCGTGTAGCCCTGGCCATTTCGTGTCGGGTACTCATATGCTTCTGCCAATAACTAATAAATATCCCTTTTTGTAAACAGTTTAACCTCCTCTGCTTTTGTTTATGTTTTGCGGATTTCAAAACATTTTAAAGAATTTTAAGAGATTTAAAGGGGTTGCGATGATTTCACGGGATTTCAAAGGACTCTAATAATTTTTTAACCCGTTATTTAAATTTTCAACCAAAAAGATGGAAAAAGGAGACAAATTTTCAATAAAATATATCAATTTTCCACAAAGTTGTTTAATTTTTAGAAGAAGAAGGCGAATTATCTACAAGAAGGTTGAATTTTCAACCCGAAAATATCATTTTTTAATAAAAATGTTAATTAACTGCCAAATAGATAAATTTTCTTCCAAATAATTAAATTTTAATAATAATACTTAAATTTTCGTAAAAATAGTTCCATTTTCATACAAATAGTTTAACTTTCAATCAAATAGTTGAATATTTATTCAAGAATATGTATTTTCAACTAGAAATTCATTTTCACTCAAGAAACATGACTTTTATACCATTAAAGATGAATTTTCTAACAAAAGAAAAATGTTCAACCAGTTGAATTAAGCGACAAAAAATAATTTTTAACAAAATATTTGAATTCTTAAACAAAAAGATGAATTTTTAACAAATAAGATTAACTTTCCAACCCAAGACGAATTTTCACCAAAATACATGAATTTGCTACCAAATAGTTAAATTTTCAACCTACAATGATGAATTTTGAACCAAGAAGATTAATTTTCTACTAAAAAACAAATTTTCAACTAGTTTAATTTAACCAAAAAATACGAATTTTCAACAAAATACATCAATTTTGTACCAAATGGATGAATGTTCAGTTTATAAAAGATAAATTTTCAACGAAAAATAGAGCAGTCAAATTTTCAGAAAAGAAGATTAATCTTTACACCAAAAAAACGAATTTTCAAACAAAAAAAAAAAAAAATTCAACCAGAGGTGAATCTTAAAAAAAGTTTCAGCGAAATAGTTGAACTTTCAACCAAGTTGTTTAATTTTCAATAAAAAAAGGATAAATTTTTAACAAAATAGTTAAATTTTCAAGCAAAAAAAGAGACAAGGGGAAGTTTCTTGAAAAGAGGGGAAAAGAATTCTTTTCAAAAAAAGAGGAAAGAGCGAAAAGAGGGGAATAAGGAAATAAGTGTGAAGTCTGAAATATGAAAGTGCTTTTCAAATTTAATAAGTTATTATTGAATTGCACCATTGCAGTAGTATTTTTCGCGACCCTCTACCCCCTTCCCATTGCTACCGCAGTTTATGGGCTACCCCTTATCTACTGTTGGAAAATATATTGTAAAATAAAAGTCCTCAAATATTTATGAATAAGACAAAAAGAACGCTTTGTATCAATAATTATTGTTTCAATAAATGTTTCATTTAGGTAAAAAGTATGATACCTGTAGAGGCGAAATTTTTTCCAGATTAAAGATACATTTATTGCTCTCACACATTAATTAATTATAATGTTTCAATAAAATTTCGTCAGAAAATATAGTATCCTTGTTGAAATGCTATACTAAAAAAACTGAACATTTTTACCAGATTTTAAATAATGGTTAACTGCTCAACTCTATATTTATTGGCCGTGTATGATAAGAAATATTTGTTAATAAAGATGAAATAAAACAAATTATAACACAGTATGTATAATATTATAAAAAGTAATGTCATTAACCAATAAAGGTTTCAATTACTATATTTAAAACAAATAATTAGAAATAGTAAACTTCAGTAAAAATGCTTCCCCCCCCCCCCACACCCCAGTAAGGATTTGTTAGCAAGAAGATTAATTTCATACGAAAATAGATGTAATTCAAAAGACGTAATTCATGGACGCTCCCTTATCGGATTGAAAAAGGAAATTTTAAACTAATCACACTCAGGTGTAAAAATTCGAATTTTATTTATAATTTTAAAGTCTCAACATTCAATTTTAATAAATTAACGATATTTAAACCCTTACCTCACAGTTGCATGCCTGACAGGCGCCCGAAATACGTTTGTCATTTGCCATTTTACACTACCAAAAAAATATTGCGGCTTCGATCGATCCATTTTTCCCCTTTCTCTTCTCACCTCACTTGAAAATATCCTTTCTTATCAGTGAAGTCCAATAAACACGCACTCAGACACTATTATATATTAGTAACACATTAATAAATAAGATTATACATAAATAAGATTATTGATAAATAAGATCATAAATACACTTATTTATATTGAGCACTACAAGAATCTGTTTTCCGATCACGAAAAACGTCTACATCGCACCCCATTGTCCTCGTGCCGCAAACCGACTTTCGGATCGATCGGTTCGAGCCTCTGAATCACCAGGTGGACACATCTCCCCGATTTTTTAAAAATCCCCATAAGTTTTCTATTTCCCACTGAAAGAACAATTGCCTTTCTCCAGGTGATGACAACATCGGAATTTTCCGGGGAAAAAGACGTTGAATTCCTGGGAAATTTTCCCCCACGTGTTCACGACTGTTTGCTCGATGCACGTGATTTCTGAATGGTGGAGTGACACCTTAACGAGTTTCGCGACGCATCCGGGTAACTTAGCTGCAGATAGTACACTAGCGAGTTCTAGACACGACCAGGGGAACACCCCTCTAAAGCCCCCGAAAGCCCCCCTGTCCTCAGCCCCTGGCCCCATCAGCGAACTCATTCGATACCATACGCAATGGGGTTCTCCCTTTTTCTACCCTTGTCTTCCTTTCTCTCTCATCGGATCAGCGTCCATCGAGGGTTAACGCAAGTATGACTAAGAAGCAGTCCACGTTACACGATTGGAACCCCCGACCATGCTAAACGTTGCGTTTTAGTCGATAATATCGTAAACAAATATTAGAGTAATTGCGCTCACAGTAAATCCCGGGATGTAATACTGTTGCATATCATTCCAATACTAAATTCAGATCAAAATGATCCACTTTTGCGGATCTAAAATTAATTCGTATAATACAATATAAAAAATAATAAATAAAATTTATAAAACAAAGAATGTTTTAGGAAATTTTGAATTTCAAGGTAGGAAAAACTTACAAATTTTCCTATATTGGGCTATACATAAATCTTCATGGCTCTGGAAACTACCAGTTTCAAAAGATTTACAACTTCCTAGGACCAAAACAATTTTTTTTTTAAACCTTGAATGTTAAACCAAATACATGAACTTTCAACCAATAAAGATCAATTTTCAACAAAAAATGAAATAGTTCAATTTTCAGTTAAAAAGATTAATTTTAACCTAAAAACGAAATTTATACAAAATAGTTAAGAATGAAAAATTAATTTTTAACGAAGTTTAGCTCTCAACCAAGAAGATTATTTTTTAACAAAGGTAATTCATTTTCTACCAAAAAGGGGAAATCTTCAACAAAGTACATGAATCTTCAACCAAACTGTTGAATTTTAAACCAAAAAAGATATTTCTTTAACTGAGAAGATTAATTTTCTACCATAAAATATTGATTTTTAAAAAAATATATGAATTTTCAATAAAATAGTTAAATTTTCAACTGAAGAGATGAATTTTTAACTATTATTATGAATTTTCAACCAAAAAAATCAATTTTCAGCAAAAGAGTTCAAATTTCAACCAAGGACTTGAATTTTCTATCAAAAAGTTGCATTTTCAACCAAGAAGATTAATTTTATACGAAAATAGATGAATTTTCGAGAAAATACATTAATTTTTAACGAAAAATGTAATAGTTAACATAACAAAATTTCTACTTTAAAGCGCAAACAGTTGAATTCCACCAAGAAATACGAACTTTTAACGAAATAGTTGAATCCTTAACGAAAACAGATTAATTTGCAATCAAGAAGATTAATTTTCTGCAGAAAAAGATGAATTTTCGACAAAATACATGATTTTGAACTAACAATAATACGTTTTCAACAAAAAATAGAATAGTTAAATATTCAGTTAAAATAATAAATTTTCTATAAAAAACGAAGATTCCATTAAAAATTAATTAGTTGATATATCAGCAAAAATAGATTTTAATTTAAAATAAAAAACAGTTGAATTTAATATGATGATTTAATTCATGAATTAATACATGAATTTCCAACCAAATAATTAATTTTTCAACCAAAAAAGATTAACTTTCAACTAAATACTTACATTTTCAGTTCAAAGATTAATTTTTAACCAAAAATTAAATGGTTAAATTTTTATTTCAAACAATGTTTTTTAATAAAAACACAACAGATTTAAAAAAACACTTCATTTTTGAGCGAACAAAATTTATTTTTAACAAAGGAGTTCAACTTTTGATTAAATAGTTGAATTTTGTACCAAATAGTTAAAATTTCAACCAAAACATTAATTTTCAGCCCTGAAGATTAATTTTCCATACAAAAAAAAAGATTTTTGAACGAAGTAATTAAATTTTTAACTAATATGAATTTTTAACAATGAAAATGAATTTTCAAACAAAAATTTAAAATTTAACCAAGGACTCGAATTTTCAATCAAAATGATGAATTTTCAACAAAGTACATGAATTTTCTACCCAAAAAGATGCATTTTCATAATATTATAGTTGAATTTTCATTTAAAAAATTAATTTAAATGGGTTACGATGATTTTACAGGTTTTTAAAGGATTTTAAGGAATTTTAACGAATTTTAAGGACTTTCAAAAGGTTTCTATCATTTCACGGGATTTCAAAGAATTTTAAGAAATTTCAAAAGATTATGCGGAATGTCAAATTAAGATTTCCGAATATTATAAAGGATTTTAAGGGGTTTCGAAAGGGTTCAATGGCATTTAAGCGCTTCTAATGGATTTTAATATATTGTAAGGAATTTCAGGAGATTTGGAAAGATTCCCATATATTTGAAAGATTTCAATGAATGTTAAAGTAATTCCAACGATTTTTTAAGTGATGTCAGTGAATTTTAAAGTGATTTTAATGAATTTGAAAATGATTTCAAGGATTTCAAGGCATCTCGTAAAAAAATAAACATGATTTTTGAATCAGAACACGCACACCAGCCTAAGCTGTACAATTTTCGTCAACAAATTTGACAAACTATGAAATGCACAATCGTACATGACTTAGAGGTCCTCTATTTAGAGTTTTGCCTTTTTTATTGACTCTCTGTTGTTTCCATTTTCTCAATTAATTTGAAAATGCATACATTAGATTTTTATACATATAGAATTCTTCCCTTTTACATTATCATCATCATACACATTTTTTAACTCATTTTTTCAGAAAACAATAATTTTATCTTACTTGTTTAACACATTTTCATACGGGAATTTGACATACGGGGGTGCCAAATATGAAATACAATAAGTAAACTTCGAAAAGTTACTTATTATAAAAAAAATGTTAAATAAGTAAGAAAAAATTATTAATTTCCTTAGAAATGAGTGTAAACATTTTTATTAACTTATTTACAACGATGGTGATATAAGAGAGGATAAGCTCAGATGTATACAAATTTAATATATGGCATTTTGAAGACATTCAGAATTAATTTGTTGACAAAAATGGCACAACTTAGGCTAGTGTCCGTATTCATATAAGAACATAATTTTTTTTTAATCACCCTAATGTGTATAATAGAATTAAAAGTACATAATTTCAATAGCCAAAACAGGTGTTAATTAGCGTATTTAAAAAATAATAATTAAATACAGGAAAATTGAGTAAGAAATGGTTTGCCCCACACCCCCCGAAAAATCCTTCGTAATTAATCTAAATAGTGTGAGGGGATGTGGGTTTTGATGGACGTAGTTAAGGTTTATGGGCTCTAAATGACAGTCGAATATGGAAATATAAAGGTGTTGAATGCTTAAATTACATTTCAGGATTTATACATTAATAATTCTTGTTTTATTAATTAAATAAAGTTTGCCGCTTCAAAAACTAAAGTGAAAATTTAAAAGCTAGAAAGAATGCATCTTTTTAACTTGAAATTTAAACATTCATAATTGAAAAACCTAAGCAGTGCTAAGTCCACTTTTCGACGAAATTGAGTTTTCTTCAAAACTCATACTTTCTCGCTTTTTACAACTATTTCAATGAAAAAATTATTTTCTTAAATATTTTATTTTTTTTAACAATTCGATGTTTATTATAGGATTTTGATAAGAATTAAACATTTAATGCTTTATTATCAACATTTAAAAATATTGTATCTACCAATACTGGAAATGTTTATTTTCTTCTATTAATAACAAATTCTGTTATAAAAGGAACAATTAATTTAAAAATCTAAAAATTATTTTCTTTTCAACAAGAATTGAATCTTACTCCAATAATAAGCTGTTGTGTAAAAATTAACAAAAATATAAAATTATACATTTTTAAAACATTAGCCTTCAAAATTGAATAAGCTCAAATTCAAAATTAGAGAATCTACATATCAACATCTATCTACATGCCAACGGCCATACCACGCTGGAAGCACCAGTTCCCGTTAGATCACTGAAGTTAAGCAGTGTTGGGCGCGGGGTTAGTATTTGGATGGGTGACCGTCTGATACTACTGCGTTGCTGTTGGCGGTCGTGGGTCTGGTGAGCCCATTTACTACAAATTCACCTAAAAAACACTACCCGAATCGGGTAGTGTCACGCTTACCCCTAGAGGAGTATAGAGGCTCGCCGAAAGGGAAATAGCTTAATGATATACATATCAAAAGCATTTTAATCCCTGAAAAATTCTTTCAGGCTTAGTATTTCCTTCCAGAAAAATATGCCAGTTTCTAACTTTCTCTTATGGCATTTTTTATCGTGAACATAATTTTTTGTCAGCGGGATTTTAAAGAACACCACAGAATTCTAGGTAATTCCAACAAGTTTAAAAATTCGTCTCCGAGAAAATATGCCGAGATAGAAAATGAAAGGGTGACTCTGTGACAGAAGTTCATGTTTCATTTCTATATCTGTACGGGGGGGGGGGGGGGGGGGAAACACAAACACACAAGAAGCTTGGAAAGAGCGACGAGTGTGACCGAACTCGCGCTTAAATTATAAATAATTCCAAAGAATTTGTGATAAATTCCAAAAAATTCGGAATTAATTCCAATAAAAAATTCATCTCCGGCAGAAACCAGGCTGAATTAGAAAATTATTTATTATTTTTTCACCCTGCTTATATTCCCTTGATTCTTTCTGAACAGATGAAGATAGGTAATCCTCTCTCCAGAAGAGAAAGATATTCCAGAAGAGAAAGATATTCCAGAAGAGAAAAATATTGTGGAAGAGAAAAATATTCCGGAAGAGAAAATTAAAATGCGGCAAATTATGCCGGAACAGAGAATTAATATCCGGCAAATTAGGCCTCTAATCATAGATCATTTCAATACTGATAAGAGCATTACAACTGCATTTTTTTAATATAGAAAATTCCATGATTTTCTAAACATATTTTAGTTTCTGAAAAAAAAATATTACAATGAGAAAATCAAATTTTTTTAATATTTTGAAAACTGTTTTTTTTACTGAAAATGTCTAATGAATTTCAGTATTTAATTTTACAGAAAATAAATAAAATAATTCGATAAATTCGAAAAAATATATCTTTTCTTGAATACTTCAGAGATAACGTTAAGCCATGATATTATAGGATTTATCTAGTGAAGAAACTTAGTGTAATTTTTAGGATTATTATAGGTATGAATACAACCATTGGAGGGAGGAATTTAACTTGAATAAATTTCAAAACTTCAAGATGGTATTCGAACCCACAATAGTCTTAATATTCTCAGATCTTCCATGAAACCTGAAATTCACTTCACAAATTTAAATCTTAAAAATCAGTCTCTAATTCTCCCTGGAGTGAAAAGCAAACAGAATTTTATCTTAATTATAAAGTCATAAATGCATGTATACATATATGTGTGTGTATACAGGGTGGGCCATTTTAATCTATAGTGGATAATATCTCAGATGCTTGTGCAGATACGAAAAAATGTTTCAGACAAAAGTTGGAGGGGATAATGGCGGACATCTACGGGTACCAATGACTTTGACCTTAAACTCGGGTTTGAAGGTTATTTCAAGGTCAGAGTTATTTTTTTAAATGGAACCACTTATTTTTTACTCCGGATTTGAAAAGAGGGGGAAATTTTACGTTTAAAATGATATTTTTATCAAGGTCATTCGTAAGGTCAAATAAAGGTCAAATTTGAGAAAAACGTTAAAAACTGGTGTAAGCTTGGAATGCACGTTGAAAACGGCGCCTCTGGTTTTAAAATCTGGATCCGAAAAAAATTAATAAGCCAAAAACTCAACACCCCAATAGCCCAATAACCCAATAACACAATTTTTGTTGAGAATTTTTTTATGGTAAGATCGCATACATTTTAGTAAACATGTTGAAGTAACTTAAAATACATTGTTGTAAAATGTAAAGCAAAGTTCTTATTTTTAAACGTGCATTCCAAGCTTACATCAGTTTTTTAACGTTTTTCTCTCTCTTTTCAAATCCGGAGTCAAAAATAAGTGGTTCCATTTGAAAAAATGACTCTGACCTTGAAATAACCTTCAAAACCGAGTTCAAGGTCAAACTCATTGGTACCCGTAGATGTCCCTTATTATCCCCTCCAACTTTTGTCTGAAACATTTTTTCGTATCTGCACAAGCATCTGAGATATTATCCACTATAGATTAAAATGGCCCACCCTGTATATATAGATTGGATTTTTCAATTACATATAAGATCACTGAAATTTTATGAATAATTTTTGTCGTGACAAATTTTCAACTACAAGCTCAGACAACTATGTTTGACTGGAATCTTCAATACGCCTTTAAATTTCAATCTTCCAAAAAACCCCAAGTTTGCACACTTTTATTTTATAAATTAAAAATTAAAACATTTTCTCTTGGAGAATTGTTTAATTTACAATAATAGAGCTATTTCTTCCGTCCAATTCCAACAAACAATTTTATTGCTTCTAAAACCAGAAGTTTGTATCCTCTGGAACGATTGAAAGTTTTTCAATGGGTTTTAATTCCTTTTCACTGTATATCTTTTTTATTTATGCAATTTCGTTACGAAACAAATTTCAGGAAAATATCAGACTGAGTGAGTTGTAACGTTACAATTTTCATAGTATTCTTGCCTAGTTTGAGATAAAAACATGAAAATGACATTTTAAACAAATTTGTCAGATCTTTCTTATAATGGCACAGGATCACATCACATCATCCAACAGGCTTTGTAAAGAACTGTACATATCGAATTTTCTCAGCGGGGTCCCATGTGTCACGAAGAGAAACACATGGGACGTATAAAAAACTAAAAAAGAACAAATACGCGATTGTAGCCTACGGCACTCAAGGTAAAAATTCCTAAACTTCATTCCGTCGTTATAACTGACATTTATCTTTCAAAATAAGATTTAAAAAAAAATTAAAGAAAACTTACAAGGATAAATTTAATGTTAGATGTATACATTAATCTAAACGATACAAAAACAAATGATAAACAATAATTATCCAATTATTAATAAGTGCATGGCTCACCAGTTCGATGTACAAAATTGAAGATTTCGAAAAAAAACCCTTTTTAAGAATTTTAAAATGTTTCCCGATAGTAAAAACATTATCCTAAAATTCTTGGGAAAATTTAAACTGATTTTCTATTTTAAAGAATAAATTTTAAGAGAAAACTGACAAATATTTCAAAACATTTTTAATTATTTCCTAAAATTCCCAAAAAGAAAATACTTTGAACTCTTTGAAATACTTTGAAATCTTTCAAAATGAATAAAAATCATTGAAAACTGCAAAGAATCTTTTAAAATACCCTAAATATTTCACATCCTTTTGAAAGAAGATTCACAATTTTCTAAAAGTAAATTTCAAAGAAGATTCACAATCCTAAATAATATTTTATGTTATGTTAGCATTTTTTGTCGAAAATTGTTATTGTTAATTTGTTTAAATCAGTAGATTTCAGAGTAGATTCACAATTTTCGTACAATTTTAGGTTATCTTGGCGTTTTATACTTGAAATCGATATTTTTTATAAAAAATCATAGGATTGCAAATAAGACATTTTTTTGAAGAATTTTAGGTCAGGTTTGGGTTTTTCATCGGATGCTGGTATAGAAAAATAATTGGACTTTAAAAATTAAATATACAATTTTGAACAATTTTTATTTGAACTTAAGATATCAATTTTCATCAATTATAAAAAATCGTGTCCTTAGTTTTCATCTACATTATTTTAGATCATAGATACTATAAGATACCAAATTTTGTAATTATATAAATTTTATTTTTTAATTTAAAAATTAAGTGAGACTAAAACAAATAATTATCGCGTTTGTTTTGATAAATTTTTTTTATTTATTTCAATGCGACACTTTCATCTCTCACGCGAAACCGTCTTGTCGAAACGCAGGTGCTTCAAGCATGCCTCCTCCATCACTTACTAACACCCACGCCACGTGGTTCTTTCTTCAAATAAGACTCAAAACAAAAAGGGAGATCTTCTCGAAAGGCGAGGAAAAAAATGGCATCAAATATTTACTCACACAGGGTGACAGAATCAGAAACTGTGTTAGAATGGGGGAAATTCACCCTGCACCCTCAATTCTAAGCCTTGTATTTATCTGAAGAATAAAGGAAAATTATAGCGCTTTTTCACTGATTTCCAGACTCTGCATTCACCCCTGATTACCTCCAGAAAACCTTCCAATATCTGAACAATTTTACTCTTGTCCAATAAGGGGGTGTTCAAAACAAACGAGAAGATATTTTGAAAACTTCTTCCACCCCTCCCCTTCTTCGCCACAGATCACCACACAAAGCCTGAATCTCCCAGGGTGATGTCACAAATCAGAAGAATCCCCCACCCCCCAACACAAACATACGGACATAATATTGTAACAGACATTACAGCCCAATTTTCAAAGAAAGAGTTGAGTTGACAAGCTAAATAGTCGAATGGTTTTGTAAACAGTTGACTTTTAAACCCGAACTTTCAAGCAAAAGAGTCTATTTTTAACCAAATAGTTGAAATCTCAACCTACAATTGTACAAAGGCGATTTTTTAACCGAATGCTTGAATTTTCAAACAGAAAAGAATTAACTTCAACTACAAGCAGTTGTATTTTTAACCAAATAATCGAATCTTCAAGTGAAAAAGACGAATTCTTTAGAGGACACATTTGAATTTTCAACCCAAAAAGACGACTTTTCAACAAAGCATTTTAATTTTCGAACAAGAAAGATCCATTTCTAACAAAATAGTTGAATTTTCAAACAAAAAAATGAATTTTTAAAGGAATAGTTGAATTTGTAACCACATATTTGAATCTTAGATGTACAAAGATGAATTTTCATCCAAATGGTCGAATTTTTAAACAAAAAATATTTAGCCTGAACCAAACACAGTTGCATTTGCAATCAAGCATTTGAATTTTCGAGCCAAAAAGACACTTTCTTCTGAAGACGTTTTCTTTTTTGGTTGGAAAATGTAATGGTGCATATTTCAATAAAAAAAAATGAATTCTCTAAAAAAAAGTTGATTTTTCATGCGAAAAGTTAATTTTCAACCTAATAGTATTATTTTTCACGAAATTAATAGAATTTTAAACCCAAAAAGACAAATTTTGAACAAAACAGTCACACTTTTAAGCCAGAAAGACTGATTTTATACAAAACAGTTGAAGTTACAACAAAAACATTATTTTTTAAACAATTAGTTGCATTTTGAACTAAAAACGATGAATTTACAAAAAAAATGGAACATTAAAATTTGTAGTTGAAAAATGTAATTTTCAAGCTGATAGTTGAATTTTTTACGAATAGAATTTTAAACCCAAAAAGGTGAATTTCAAAAAAAAAAAAAATTTTAAGACAGTTTACTTTTCAGTCGAAAAATGTAATGGTGGATATTTTAATAAAAAAAGATGAATTCTCTAAGAAAAAAGTTGATTTTGCAAGCAAAAAGTTAATTT
>CAKNWT010273109.1:0-15462 GCA_932066315.1 Andricus coriarius
CGAATATTTTGGGTACAGTCTTCGCAGCTCCCTTTTAAGGTCTTGATACCTCTCCTCTTTTTCTTTCTCCTTGGCAGTGATGTTGTATTCGGACGGGACCGAGAATTCGATCACAAATATAGGTCATTTCTCGAAGTCTTGGAGAACAATGTCAGGCCTTGATTGTGCAACGGAGACTGCTGTCCGAAAATCGTAGTTCCAGAAAATTTGGCACTTCTCGTTTTGGAAAATTGACTCTATCTCCCTTGGAGCGTTCGGTAGGGCAGGGTCGCGGTCAACCCCGTAAGAGTGACAAAGATGGTAATAAAGCACTCTTGGGGCCGCATTATGTCTGTAGATGTACGTCGTTCCTGCGTGGGTGGGACACCCCGATAGTATGTGTTCCAGGTACTCAGCGTGTGCATGACACGTTCTGCACCTATCGCTCGGAACTTCTTGACATAAAATGCGGTCACGGTATGCTAAGGTGGAAATGACACCGTCCTGGCATGCGAAAATGAAACCCTCTGTACCTGAATTAAGCCCTGATGATCTGGGGAAAGCTAAAGTTTGCTCCTTCGACAAGGACTGTTTTTCTAGATTTCTGTGAACATTTCCGTGCATTTTCTTATCGAGTTGCTCTTGACGGCATTTTTGAACTTCTATATAATAATTATTAATAATTAATTAATTGATAATTAAATTAAATTTTATTTATTATTGTTATTTATTTATTATTATTAAATGCTTTTAAATTAAATTAATAAATAAATAAATTAATTAATATAAATAATAATTATTATCATTCTATATTATTATTATCATAATCCATTTTTGAACTTCTAACTATATACAGGGTGTCCATGTATTCAAAATACATATTTATATTTCCTGATTCCTTGTCAAAAACTAAATAGAAAATGATCAATAAAAAAATTTGAATTATTGCATAATTACCGAGTAATTAGCAATTACTTGGTATTAATTCTTAGCATTCTGCAGAATTCTCCCGAGTTCTTTCGCAATAAATACTTCAAAATTGTTGAAATACCCCGAACACTTTTGAATACATTGCATTGTTTGGAATATCAAGACTTTTAAATACGAAGTGTATACACTGTCGGTATCGGTAAAAAAATTGTCGGTACCGGTAAAAAAAATTACCGGTACCGACAATTTTCTCTTACCGGTTTTTGAACCGTACATGAAATTCAAGAAATTCATGGACTTCACGGAATTCATGGAATTTATGGAATTCATGGAATTTACGGAATGTATGGAATTCACAGAATTCACGAACTTCATGGAATTCACGGAATTGATGAAATTCACGGAATTCTAAGAATTCGCTGAATTCACGCAATTCAAGACATTCACAGAATTCACGGAATTCAGGGAATTAACGAAATTCATGAAATTCAAGGAATTCACGAAATTCAATGATTTCGTGGAATTCACACTGTCAGTACCGGTAAAAAAAATTACCGGAACCTACAAGTTTTTTTATCAGTTTTTGAACTGAATTCACGGAATTCAGAGAATTAACGAAATTAAAGAAATTCAGGAAATTCACCCCTTCCAACAGCGCATGGCGGCTGGACGGTGCCCCTATGACTGGACACAGAATTAATGATGGTCAAACCCCTACCCCTTTCCACCACTTCGTGGGGGCGGGAAAGCACCTCGTTGACTGGTCACAGAAATAATGTTGATGGAATCCCTATCCCTTTCCAACACTTCGTGAGGGCGGGAAGGCCCCCCTGTGTCTGGTCACAGAAATAATGTTGGTCAAACCCAACCCCATTCCAACACTTCGTGGGGGCGGGAAGGCCATCCCTGTGTCTGGTCACAGAAATAATGTTGGTCAAACCCCTGCCCCTTTCCAACGCTTTATTGGGGCGGGAAGGCACCCCTGTGAATGGTCACAGAAATAAGATCAATTTTACCCCTAACCTTCTCTAATTTTTTTAGTCTGCGACGTCGACTAGCAAGATGGTCGATATTGTGGATCAGATAGTAGCATTGAACACATTGGAAAAAAATTAATTTTTAAATATTTTTGCCGGCAATCTAGGCTCTATCCTTAAAATATGCTTTTTATCGGTACCGGCAATTTTTTTTACCGGTACCGACAGTGTATACACTTCGTATTTAAAAGTCTTGAAATTCCAAACAATGCTATGTATTCAAATGTCTTCGGGGTAATTAAAAAATGTTCAAGTATTTATTGCGACAGAACTCGGGAGAATTCTGCAGAATGCTAAGAATTCAGGAGGGGTTCTACAGATTTCAAACAACGCATGCATTTTAAGTAAGATAATTAACTCGTCGAGCAATTTTTTATAATTTGGTTGCTACGAAAAAGAGACTTTTTAATTTTTGAATCTCGTTTAAGTGTGAAGTTGCATCAAAGAGTCAAAACCTCCTACAAAAATAAACGGGGCGGAAATTATACGATCTGAACTTGTATTCTCACACACTCTCAGCGATGGCACGTGGACTGTCGGCTATCTAACTCATTTTTTTGATTGGTTAATCTCTAATTGCTAATCTGTAATTATGCATTTAATCAAATTTTTTTATTGATCATTTTCTATTTAATTTTTCACAAGGAATCACGAAATATAAATATGTATTTTGAATACATGGACACCCTGTATATACACTAGGGTGGTCCAACAATTTTTTTTCAAATTTTTATGGGAACACTCCCCAAATTTGTTCGAATCCACCCAAAAATAAATCCATTTTTTGTTGTTGAAAAAAATGATATTTAGGGGTGCCGCAAGTCCCATGAAGTATTGAAGTTGAACATCCATTTCCCATAAGAAAAAAAGACGTTTTTGTAAATCTTATTCAGAATCCTCAATATTATCTCAATCGAGTTGAAACTCAACATTTCTCTTCAAACTGAGCCATAGAATACGTATAAAATATCACTTTTCAAATATCACCCCCAAAAGTCTGTTTCATAGGGTCCCAAAGAAACCCCATAAGTGAAAAAATGTGTTTTGCGAGGTTTTGGCGCTAATTATGATTTTTTTGCGGTTTCTTTAATGCGAAATGTTTCTAATACATAAAATATTACCTCATACTGAAAATTAGATATTTTAATGAATTGTTTAAGCAATTTATTTATGTTCTTAGCAATTGTCTCATAAAATGGAGTTAGAAAGACGCGGTTTTTTCACAAATTTTCCATTTGTTGTCTAATTTTCAATTAGATGGAAGTGACTGTTCATTAATGTTAATAATAGTGATTGTTTAAACAATTTATTATAATTAGTAATAATATTATATTTGAATAATGCTAGAAAGATGCGTTTTTTTTTAATTTCTGGCTTTTTGTCCAATTTTTATTTGGAGTGAAGTAATGATAAATTCAAGTTAACAAAATCATTGCTTAAACAATTTATTATACTTATTAATAATATTATATTTGAATAATGCTAGAAAGATGCGGTTTTTTTTAAATTTCTTGCTCTTGGTCCAATTTTTATTTGGAGTGAAGTAATAATGAATTCAAGTTAACAAAATAATTGTTTAAAAAATTTATTATTATTGTTGATAATATTCTCTTTGATTAATTGGTAGAACGTTGCGTTTTTTCTGAGATTTTCAACTGTTTGTCTGTTTTTTATTAGGCGTGACTTGATAATCAATAATATTTAGCAAAAATAATTGTTTGAACAAATTATTATTATTTATGATTATCTGCATCTATATCGATTGCGCCTGATAGTTGCGGTTTATCGGCAATTCTTACCTTTCTGTCCTTTTTTCACTTAGTGAGGTAATGATTAACTAAAGTTAACCGAAAAGTTGTTTAAACAATTTAATATTGTTTATAACTATCTTTTCTCAGATTAGTGCTGGAAAGTGGCGTTTTTTCTAAAATCTTTGGCTTTGCATTGCCTTTTTAATTATGAACAAATAACATGTCAACCACAACAAAAATGATTTTTCGACTGGTATTGTTGTTTTAAGTTCATTATTTTTGCTCTTTTCCCAATGCTTAAAAAAATAATTTAAAGAAAAAAAGCTATTTTACACAAGAGGCAGAAACAAAGACTAGAATAACAATAACAATTGCTGCATTTCTGACACCTCACTGAAGTCTCTTATTAACTTATTCAAGGGAAAGTTGTATTCATATGATCCGTGTAGAAAATTTGACGCGTATTTTAAGATTCTGTTTCATTTCAGAATATTAAATTATCAGCATATATATTCACAGAAATGAAAAAGATTATTTAAAATATAGTTTTCTCTAATGTTTATTTGTTAATCGTTATTAATTAATTAGACGGAGCAGAGTGAATGATTTTAGAAAAAACCGCCACTTTCTAGCACGTATCTAAGAAAAGATAGTAATAAACAATATTATACTGTTTAAACAACTTTCTTGTTAACTTTAATTAATTATTACCTCACTATGTGAAAAAAGGACAGAAAGGTAAAAATTTCCGAAAAACCGCAACTTGCAGGCGCAATCGATATAGATGAAGATAGTCATAAACAATAATAATTTATTTGAACGATTATATTTGCGAAATCTAATTAGTTATTAAGTCACGCCTAATAAAAACTAAATAAACAGTTGAAAATTTCGGAAAAACCGCAACATTCTATCAATTAGGCAAAAATAATATTATTAACAATGATAATAAATTGTTTAAACAATTATTTTGTTAACTTGAATTCATTATCACTTCACGCCAAATGAAAATTGGACAAAAAGCCAGAAATTAAAATAAAACGCATGTTTCTATCACTATTCAAATATAATATTATTAATAATTATAACAAAAATTGTTTTAAGAATTATTTTATTAACTTGAATTCACAATAACTTCACTACAAATGAAAATTGGACAAAAAGCAAGACATTTCAATAAGAAAACCGCATTTTTCTAGCATTATTCAAATATAATATTATTAATAATTATGATAAATTGTTTAAGCAATTAGTTTGTCAGCTTAAATTTAATATTACTTTACTCCAAATGAAAATTAGACAAAAAGCCAGAAATCTACAAAAAAGCGCATCTTTTAAGCATTATTCAAATATAATATTATTACTAATTATAATACATTGTTTGAACAATCACTATTGTTAACATTGATGAACTATCACTTCCCTCTAATCGAAAATTAAACAAAAAAAGGAAAATTTGTGAAAAAACCGCGTCTTTCTAACTCCATTCTATGAGAATATTGCTAAAAACAATAAATTGTTTAAACAATTCATGAAAATATCTGATTTTCAGTATAATGTAATATTTTAATTATTAGAAACAATTCGCGTTAAGGAAACCGCAAAAAAATCATAATTAGCGCCAAAAACTCGTAAAACTCATTCATTGGGACCCTATGAAACAGACTTAAGGGGGTGATATTTGAAAAGTGATATTTTATTCGTATTCTATGGCTCATTGTGAAGAGAAATGTAGAGTTTCAACTTGATTGAGATAATATTGAGGATTCTGAATAAGATTGACGAAAACGTCTTTTTCTCTTATGGGAAATATATGTTAAACTTGACGGGGCTTGGGGCACCCCTAAATATAATTTTTTTTCAAAACAAAAAAAACGGATTTATTTCTGGGTGGATTCGAACAAGTTTGGGGGGTGTCCCGATTAAAATTAAAAAAAAAAATTTCTAATGCATTTTTGGACCACCCTGATACACAGATATATCGGGTTCGGTTCCTCTGGAATCAAACCAAAGGACCTGTGACAAAGCCACCGAACTCGTCCTCCGGTTGCGGATAGAGGGTCCCTATACCAAAGGTTTCTGCTGGATATGATTACAATTACTAATAAGCAGTCGCGGACTATTGTCCAGGGATGGTCCCGAAGAAGCAGCCCTTAATCCAAGGCTTGACGACCGGGGGACCTCTTAGAGTATGCAGCCTTATCCTTGCATTATCCCCTGATCACAGAGGCCTTATGGTGCGTATGCACACTCTGTCGTGCCAGAAATACCGAGAGCTTCAGCACGTTTCGCATCAGTATTTTCGAAATCAACGTGCTTACCACTTGAAAAATGGATATGTACACGGAGCGCTTCCCCAACCGCTGCTTGAGCCAGCTGCAGACAAAGATGAGGCAGCGACATTAAGACCAAGCTCAGAAAGCAGGCACTTTCTGAGTGATGATGGTTATTGCAGAACAAGGATGAACATGCACATGCCCGTTCCTCCGAAGCCCTAAGATCTGGCTGAAATGGATGCCTCCCTTCGTGAGGATATCTCGAGGATCCCAACCTCTGGACCATAAATTGTTCAGTTTATGGTGCTGCGAGAGCATTTGCTGATTCAAATCGAAGGTTGAAACCGAAGATGGATTAAAATACCAAAAGACGCTTGCATCAACTGAACAAGATGATTGGATGGGCAAGGCAGAATGCGTCCCGTATTCAATGTGTGCTTCACTACATAGCATCTAACAGACCGTTCACGGAAAGAATTTGAAAGAGGATCTTTAATCACACACCGATCAAGTCAACTCTGCTTACAATCAAGCAGCATATTGCTGACAAAATACGGGTGTTATCTGACGCAAGGAGGAGAATATAGATGAGGGAGAGATGGATCAGGGAGAATCAACAGTATTTTGCTGACATAATGCGCCTATTCAGCGATCACCCTGTTTCTGTCAAAAATCCACCCAAGCCCAACGAGGTAGAGACTTTTTGGTGAGAGGTATACAAGATCCCGAAAACACTGGAGTAGAAAGAGGAGACTGATAATATAATCTGCTTCAAGGAGTTTTGCGACAACCTCATAAAATCTGAGGAGGAATGTCCATCAATCACTGCCGAAGTGGTGAAAAAAGCACTTAGAGGCACGAAGAATTTTTTCGCTTTAATTCAACCTCATAGACTATCACCTGTCTGTTGGAAAGCTTGAAGATACATCCACACACAGTGAGATGCATAGTGGTTGATTTCCTTTGGAAAACTAGATTTACTATCTCATCTGGGAATTATCGTGTGACAACGAACAACGTCACCTTCCAGAGAGGCGTCTTACCAGGCGATACCATGAGCTCTTTGCTTTTTTACATCACACCTCTGCCTCTATCTCTCGCACTACGAAATTCTTCCGGATACTTCTGTGGCGACACTAAACATCGCGAGATTAAGGGCACTCAGTTATGTCATATGAATGACCTGAAGATCTATGTCTCTGGTAAAAGCAAACTTCAAAATGGACTTCTAAAAATGGACGGGAACTACGAGATGATTGTGAAAGGAGCGTTCCTTTACAAAGCCGCGTAGCAGGCGGCCGAGACCCTTGGCCTGAATTCTAACATCAGAACTAAGAAAAGTGCATTACTCCATCTAGATGCTTTAATTCTAAAAGCCGAGCTAAAGAAAGGAGAGGTTGAAAAATTTCACCAACAGTTACTCGACAAGAAAATGCACGGAAACTTTCACATGAATGTAGAAAAACAGTCCTTGTAGAGGGAGCAAACTTTTGCTTTTCTCAGATCATCAGGGCTTAATTCAGGTACAAAGGGTTTCATTTTCTCATGCCAGAACGGTGTCATTTTTATCTTCGTATACAGTGACCGCATTTTATGTCAAGAAGTTCCCAGTGATAGGTGCAGAGCGTGTCATGCACACGCTAAGTACCTAGAACACATACTATCTGGGTGCCCCACCCACGCGGGATCGACGTGGGTGGAGATAGAGTCAATTGTCCAAAACGAGAAGTGCCAAATTTTCTGGAACGACTATTTTCGGACTACAGTCTCCGTTGGACACTCGAGACCTGACATCGTTCTCCAAGACTTCAAAAAACGAACCATATTCGTGATCGAATTCTTGGCTCCGGCCGACTACAACATCACTGGCAAGGAGAAGGAAATGGAGGGGGTATCAAGACCTTAAAATGGAGCTGCAGCGACTGTACCCGGATTATTCGTTTAAAGTAATTGTCATTGTCATCGATTATTTCGGAGGTGCGAAACTATCACTGGTTTATAACCTTAAAGCCATACCCGCATGCCAAAAATATGCGAAGGCACTTGCGAGATGGAGGCAGAAAACTGTCATCCTTGGACCGCTGCGTGTCCTCAAGACGCACGAGGGTTTTTCCGGCCAGCGTCGTGTTTTCATCCAAATGATTTTCAATATGAGTTTCATTTAGAAAAAAGATTCCAGCAACCACTGCAGTGTGCCAATGGGAGCAATTGCCGTACAAAAATGACACCGGATCCCAGTAGAACCGTGGTAAATCACACTTATGGCCACCTCTCATGACCGTGAGATAGGTGGCCACAGGGCAAAATGAAATTACAATTACAGGCCAGCGAAACCCTTGTGTGTCTCGAGGACACGTAGCGACCCAAGGATGACAGCTTTCTGCATTCATCTCGCAAGTGCCTTGGCATATGGTTGGCACGCGGGTAAGGCTTTAAGGTTACGAACCAGTGATGGTTTCGCACCTCCGAGAGCATCAATCACAAGGACAATTATTTTAACTGAATATTCTGGGTTCAGTCGTTGCAGCTCCCTTGTAAGTTCTTGATACCCCTCCTCCTTTTCATCATCCTTGCCGGTGATGTGGCAGTCGGCCGGAGCCAAAAATTCGATCACAAATATGGTTCGCTTTTTGAAGTCTAGGAGAACGATATCAGGTCTCGCGTGTGCAACGGAGACTGCTGAGACGTCGTTCTCGCGTGGGTGGGACACCCAGATAGTATGTGTTCTATTTACTCCTCGTGTGCATGACACGCTCTGCACCTATCGCTGGGAACTTCTTGACATAAAATGTGGTCACGGTATACTAAGGTGGAAATGACGCTGTCCTGGCGCGCGAAAATAAAACCCTCTGTACCAGAATTCAGCCCTGATGATCTGAGGAAATCAGAAGTTTGCTCCTTCTACGAGGACTGTTTTTTTACATTTCTGTGAAAGTTTCCGTGCATTTTCTTATCGAGTAACTGTTGTTGAAATTTTTCAACCTCTGATTTCTTTACTTCGGCTTTTATAATTGAAGCATCTACATGGAGTAATACACTTTTCTCACTTCTGATGTTAGAATTCAGGCCAAGGGACTGGGCCGCCGTGCTCAGCTGCTTTGTAAGGGAACGCTCCTTTGACAATCATCTCGTGGTTCCTGACCATTTTTAGAAGAGGATCTCTGCCATTTACAACGATGTAAGCTGTACTTAAAACAATTGGGTTATGAAGATACTAGAGATTAGGAAGTCCTTGACGGCGTGAGAAGTATAATCGCTGAATAGAAGAATTGATATATAATCTTTTATGCATATGCATGAGCTTACGTGTGGTCATATCAAGGCAAGCATGTTAGTCGCAGATACCTTGTTCAACGCCGACAGATTGGAAGACCAAATCTGTTGAAGAAGATGTTTGTATCTGCTTCGGAGAGACTCCTTCAGTGATGTTACGTCTTGAATGCGGCTTTGAGACACGCGCAGGTATGTATATGTGTCTCCAGTGTTAAGATATCTAATAACACTTATATCCACATGCTCAAGGTCCTTGCGAACGCCAATAATCATTCCTTTCTTCAGATGAATTTCGGCAAAATTGTCCAATCCAAAGAGCATTCCAATCTCTCCTGTGTACTTCTTGACGATATTTATAGCTGTTTGAAGTTTGCTTCTACCAGAGGCATAAATCTTCATGTCATCCATATGAAATAAATCAGTGACCAGAATCTCGCGATGATTAGTGTCGCCACAGAGGTTTACAGATGAATTTCTTAGTGCAAGAGATAGAAGCAGAAGTGTGATGCAAAAAAGCAAAGGTTGAATAAAAAGCTTTCCGGTAGTCAATCCAGGCCATTGACAGGACGCGCTGATGGGCTGCAGCGTCTTTACAGACGTTGTTGGTATATCTCTCGCCAAATAGGCTCAATTCTGCGAACAATCCTGTTGTTTAGGACAGCTGTAAAGATCTTATACAGTGTGTTCAAACAAGTTATTGGCCTGTAATTCTCTGGGTTGGACAAGTTGCCTTTTTGCGGTAGAAGTATATTGCGTCCTACTACCAGCCACTGCGGAATGGGCATTTCCGAATTTAAATACGAGGTGAATATGCGGGTCAAATGTTGGTGTGTAGAAGTAAACTTCTTCCACCAGAAGTTCTTGATACAATCTGGTCCTGCAGCAGAAAAATTCTTCGTGCCTCGAAGTGCTTTTTTCTCCTCTTCGGCAGTGATTGATGAACATTCCTCCTCAGATGTTATGAGGTTATCGCAAAACTCCTTGAAGCAGATGATATTATCAGTATCCTCTTTCTACTCCAGTGTTTTCGGGATCTAGTATACCTCTCACCAAAAAGTCTCTACCTCGTTGGGCTTGGGTGGATTTTTGACAGAAACAGGGTGATCGCTGAATAGGCGCATTATGTCAGCAAAATACTGTTGATTCTCCCTGATCCATCTCTTCCTCATCTGTATTCACCTCCTTGCGTCAGATAACACCCGTATTTTGTCAGCAGTATGCTGCTTGATTGTCAGCAGCTTTGAGTTGTTCGGCGTGTGATTGAAGATCCTCAGTTCTTGGGCGAAATTTCAAATCCTTTCCATGAACGGTCTGCTGTATGTTATGCAGTCAAGCACACATTGAATACGGGACGCATTCTGTCTTGCCCATCCAATCTTCTTGTTCGCTTGATGCAAGCGTCTTTTGGTATTTTAATCAAACGTCAGTTTCAGCCTTTGATTTGAATCAGTCAATGCTCTTGCAGCACCATAAACTGAACAATTTATGGTCCAGAGGTCGGAATCCTCGAGATATCCTCACGAAGGGAGGCATCCATTTCAGCCAGATCTTAGGGCTTCGGAGGAAGGGGCATGTGAATGTTCATCCTTGTTCTGAAATAACTATCATCACTCAGAAAGTGTCTGCTTTCTGAGGTTGGTCTTAATGTCGCTGCCTCATCTTTGTCTGCAGCTGGCTCAAGCAGCGGTTTCATTTTTAACCCACCCTTACCCCCCACAGCGCCCCAAATATGACCCAAAAATAAAAAAACTACATTTTTACGTATTATTGTTTCTTTTTAGCAATTTCCATCGTCTTTTTCATACAAGTAATTACTAATGGACAATTTAAATATTTCCCATGACTCTTTACACAATTTTTAATTGTTTAAACAAATGTAACTTATTTAAACAATGATTTATTCCCAAAAAATGTAGAAAATAATCATATTTTCTGATTGAAATGTAATAGTTTGTAATTGTTTGGAGAAGTAAATTTTTCAAGAAATATTATCTAATTATTTCAACAATTACTTATCGTTTATTCTCAACATTTCTAAAAATTGACCAAGCAATGTCCAGTTTTTTTCTAAAATTGGTATCCTATGCTACTTTTTGTTGAATAATTATATAATTTTGATACATATCTTTTAATGTTTAATAAATTTCTATTTGTTTAAACAATTATTTTTCCAACAATATTTTTTAAATCGTATATTCTGAATTAAATATAACATTGAATGATTTCGAGGAGTAGTAAATTCTGTTTAAAACGTCTTGTCATTGCTTAAACAATATTTATTCGTTCAAAAATATGAATAAAGCAATAAAAAATACACTTTTGCAATTTAAATTTTATTATGACTTTTATGATTTATTCAATGATGCGCCAAATAAAGATTAAACCATCCATACTCAATTTTAAGGAAATTAAAAAAAAATTATATTATATAAACAATAACATAAAGTTGTTAGCAGAATTTATTACTCCTAGAAATCATTCAATATTATGTTTAAACAAATTATATTTGTTTAAATAATTAAAAAATGGTTAATATATTCATTCTATACACTATACAGTCAGAGAAATAATTATATGTATTTTATTTCATTTCCTTTTTTTCATGTTTCCGGAAAAAAACTGCTTAAGCAAATCAAAATTGCTTAAACAAACAGAAATTTATTAAACATAAAAATATATGTATCAAAATTATATAATTATTCAACAAAAAGTAGCATAGGACACCAATTTGAGAAAAAACTGGACATCTATGGGTCAGTTTTTAGAAATGGTGAGAATAAAAAATAAGTAATTGTTGAAGTAATTACATAATATTTAAAAAAAAATTTACTTCTTCAAACAATGACCAACTGTTACATTTCAATCAGAAAATACGATTATTTTTTACATTTTTTGGGAATAGATCATTGTTTAAATAAGTTACATTTGTGTGAACAATTAAAAATGGGAAATATTTACATTGTCCATTAGTAATTATTTGTATGAAAAAGACGACGGAAATTGCTAACAAGTAACGATAATACGTAAAAATGTAGTTTTATTATTTTTGGGTCATATTTGGGGCGCTGTGTGTGTGTGGGGGGGGGGGGGGGGTTAAAAATGAAAGTTATTAGTATGGTTTTATTTCATAGGTACTTCTCTTCAATCTCTAAAAAAACTTGGCACATTTCGATCAAACCCTGAAGTATGAGTTCAATTTTTCGAAAATCCAAAATTTCCCCATGTTAATTAAATGGGATTTTGAAGTGCCCGGTGGAACGTGTTAATATTCGAATTTCAAAAAAAAAAAAATTAGGGATTTTCTTTCTCCAGAAATGGAAACTTTTGCGGGGGGGGGGGCTTGTCCTCTATGGTGAAACAAAATTTTGCAATGCATTTTTGGACCACCCTTGTGCATACGCACCATACAGCCTTTGTGAGCAGGGATAATGCTGGCATCGTAGCATTCTAGCAATTCATCCTTGAGTTGATTCGTCCACTCAATGTGGTCATTTCGTCGGTTCGTGTGATTTCATCTTGCCTTGTGACCATCCAGCTGAAAGTCGTGAGATGTGACAACAATTGTGATTTACCACGGTTCTACTGGGAGCTGGTGTCATTTTTGGATGCGAATTGCTCCCAGTGGGACCCTGCGGTGGTTGTTTGACCCTTTTTTATATATAAAAATCATGCTGAAAATAATTTCGATGAAAACACGAGGACAGACCAGCAATGCACTTACACTATTGAGTGGACACATCGACTAAGGGATGACTTGCGACATTAGGACCACATTAAGCCAAATAACGGAAAGCAGGCATTTCCTGAGAAATACTGCCGATTTGAGGACAAGAAGGAACATTAACATCCAGGTTCATCCTGAGCTCCAACAGCTGGCTGACATGGATGCTGCCGTCCGTGAGGATCTCTCAGTGGAGACCGACCATTGAACCATCCACTGTTCAGTTTATACTGCAGCTAGAGTTTGTGTACATCTTGTGTTCAGTCTGTGATTGACTACATAACATCTAGTAGGCCGTTTATTGGAAGGATTCGAAAGTTCGCCCACGAACTGAGGATCTACTATCACACACTGAACAAGTCAAAGCTGCTAACAATGAAGCAACACATTACACTCATTTCGTGCTCCCGTGCCGCCCGATCATCCGCCGACTTAACACATGCCTGTTTCTGCCCCCCCCCCCCCCCAAGACTATACGCCCCTTGATGGCCTATACGCTCGGACAGTCAGTGTCTTATCAAAGGTTATTTACACACCGACTCTCTAGAGATATATTATGCAGGGTTTAGAGACTATGTATGCAGTCTTTAATTTTGACATTAAAAAATGGTCTGTGATGCTAGATAAGTGTATCGACAAAATGCGGGTGTTATCTGACACAAGGAGGAGAATACAGAAGAGGGATGAATCAGGAAGAATCAACCGTTTTTCGCTGAATCATCACGCCTCTTCAGCGATCTCCCTGGTTCTGTCAAAAATAAGATCAAGCCTGAGGAGATCGAGACTTTTTGGAGAGAGGTTTACGAGGTCCAACACCAATTGAGGAAAGAGCCTGAGTATATCATCTACTTCAAGGAGCTTTGCGACAACCTCATAACATCTGAGGAGGAATGTCCATTAATCATTTTGAAGAAGTGAAGAAAGCACTGAGGGGCACGGAGAAATTCTCCGCTACAGAACCGGATGGTATCAAAAACTTCTGATGGAAGAAGTTTACTTCTACTCACCAACATCTGGCCTGCATCCTCACCTCATATTTCAAGTTGAAGACGCCCATTACGCAGTGGTTGGTGTTAGTTCGCACTGTAATCCTAGTGAAGAAAAAATACTTATCCAACGCAAGGAAGTGCAGGCCAATAACTTGTTTAAATACGCTGTATAAGATCTTTACAGCTATCCTGAACGACAGGATTGTTCGAAGAATTGGAACTGTGTGGAGAGAGATGTACGAACAACGCGGCCTGTCCATGGCCTGGATTGACTACGAAAAATCTTTCGATTGTATGAACATTTCGGCTGGAGTGGTCTAGATTATCGAGGTCCCTCTGAGGGGAAGTGAAGTTGCGCAGTAGACATGTACGCAGAAATAAGTAATAGCGGGTTCTTTTAATATCTGGGCACCATATGCGCAAACGTCAAAAACAATCAGAGCGACTAGTGGTGGGGACATTAGATGAGGGGAAGTTCAAGATATGGAGGGGCACCTTTCAGGGCGACGCCATGAGCTTTCTTCTCTTTTGCATCACACATCTGCCAGTATCTCTTGCACTACGCATTTCTTCTGAGTACATCTGTGTCATCAAGTCGAGAAATTCTAGCAAGTGAATTAAACTGAATCTCAGAAATATTCTGATTAATATTATCGTAACTAATATCGGGACAGAAAGTCCTGACACTTGGGATAAATTAGCTCTATCTCAGTGAAAAAAATCACTCTGAGTTTGAATTTAGCGAGGCCGATTCGAAATCTTGCTACCTATTCAACGACGTTTCTCGTATTATGGTGAACATTTTTTTGTTATTGTAAGAGCAACAAATCTGGAGAAAATCACTGTTTTCAATGCCTAGATTTGGAAGGTCAGTTTTCAGCTATTCTTAGAGTAACAAAAATGTCCGGAAAAAATGGAAAAAATTCAAGTGGAGTACTTGTCTATTCGTAAATAAAGCCCAACTTCAAAAAATAAAAAAATATTAAGAATTGTGTTTACCAGAATTATTGTTAATGTAAGCAAAAATTATCTCCGGCTTGAATTGAGATATCCAGATGAATCAACGTTTAAAAGAAAGAGCTCACTACACTGATGAAGCTCGGACCAATAAAAAGTGGATGAAATTGTATATTTTCCTGTAAATTGACTTCGCATAATTTGGACTTTAATGAGCTATGCTAAAGTCTTGTGAGGGAATAGTATAACAAAAAAAGGGTGACGCATCTCCATTGCCAAGTCGACCCCCCCCCCAAAGCAAAAACTTGAAAAAAACGATCTGCTTCTTTACGGTTCCCTGCAGAGTATAGGTCAGAGTCTTGATCTAGGCCTAGACCTAGCCATACGGTTGTAATTTCCTTTTCATTCAGCAACTTTTCAGATGTCAGTATATTATAGTTACTAAAATTTTATTCTAGATCTACAGTAATGATTAAAATTCAAATTTTTATCAGAAAAAAATATCACTCTCCTCTCACTCTACTGGGATTCGAACACCAGATCAACTGA
>CAKNWT010273119.1:0-11967 GCA_932066315.1 Andricus coriarius
TAAAAAAATTTTCGAAATTTCAAGTTTTTTGAATTTTTTGAACATTTTGAATTTTTTGAAAGATTTGAATATTTAAAATTTTTTGATATTTTTGAACATTTTGAATATTTTGAAATTTTTGAAAATTTTTGGCAAAAAAATTACTTTTGCCCCGCTAAATTTTACTTTCGCTCCGCTAAATTTTACATTTGCCCCGCTAAATTTTACTTTTGCCCGCTAATTTTACTTTTCCCCCGCTGATTTTACTTTTGCCCCGCTAATTTTACTTTTGCCCCGCAAAATTATTTTTCGGGAAAAATATGCTACTTTCGCCCCGCTTATCAGGGGCAAAAGGTGGGTTTTTCGGTAGTATGTGGAATAAAAATATTATCGTAAGGGCAGTATAATCACCCAAGGGAAAAATATGCTTTTGCCTGGTGTTGCATATAGTATTTTATTCCACTCTCGACTGAAAGTCCACTTTTTGGTGCTGAAAAGCGGGGTCGAAACAACTTCGCATTCTAAGGAGATATTTTAAAAATTAAATTTTTTTTCGAAATTTTGAGTTTTTTGAATTTATTGAAAATTTTGAATTTTTTGAAATTTTTGAAAATATAAAATTTTTTGAGATTTTTGAACATTTTGAATTTTTGGAAATTTTTTGACAAAAAAATTACTTTTGCCCAGCTAAATTTTACTTTCGCCCCGCTAAATTTTAAAGTATAAATAAAGTATTCTACAGGTATAAAGTATTCTACAGGTATACAAGGTGTCTAGCACCCTGGAAATAATTGAAAACCTGGAAAAGTTGTTGAATTTTTTTACCTGGAAAAATCTGAAAAAGTCCTTGAATTTTGCACACAACTTTTTAGCACTTAATTGTTCATTTTATCACGGTCAAAATACGAAGCTACTATCAAAAATACTTCAAAGCTTCTTATTTATTCCCGATTTTTTTCTACTTTAACGGTGATTTCATAACAATTTTTTCATATCTTATCATTTTTTTCTGTCAATATATTGAAAAAAATCTGCCCGCCGTGCGGGCACAGTCTCATCGCGCGCTGTCCGCGCGCTCGCTTCGCTCGCAAGTTTAAACGCGCCTAGGGCGCGCCACTGTTGGTTCTCGCGCTTCGTGCTCGATTATTATTTTAAGTTAATTTTCTACCTGAAATTGTAAATTTCCCATTTTTTGTTGAAACTTGATCTACTTTAGTTAGAATTTCGTCTTTATTGGTAGAAAACTAATTTTTTAGATTGAAATTTCTTCTTTTTTGGCGAAAAGCTTCGGATTAAAAATTCAACTATTTGTTTGAAGTACTTACTTACTAAAAATTTATCTTTTTTAATTGAAAATACAACTATTCATTTGAAAATGTATGTAGAAAATTATTCTCCTTGGCTGAAAAATCGTTGTTTTGGTTAAAAATTCATCTTTGTAGGTTGAAAATTCAGAAATTTGTTTCAAACTTCAACTATTTTGTTGAAAATTTTGTTTTTTTGATGAAAATTAATATTTTTTGTTTCAAAATTAATTTTTGCAGGTAAAAGATTTAAGTATTTTGGAAAAAACTTATCCCTCTTTGTTAAAAATTAAACTTTGAATTTAAAAAAATCAATTATTTCGTTAAAAATTTAACTCTTTTTGATTGAAGTTTAATCTTTTTTCTTCCAAATTCGATGATTTGGTTGAAAATTCATCTTTTTAGGTTAAACCATTCATCAATTTGTTTAAAAATTCAACTATTTTGTTGGAAATTTTATTGCTGTATTGAAAATTAAACTTAAATTAGCTTAATAGGCGATAACTCAGTAAAATTTCAACTAATTCTAATCAAAAAGAGATTATTACACACGGAATTTAACTCACTTTGATTATACAAACGGCAAAAAATTATTGAATCAAAAAAATGTCATTAAACTGTCATTGGAGTGGAAGTATATAAAAATTTTTTAATATTTTAGAATGTTTTTTCACCATGGTAAAATGAACAATTAGCAAAAAAACTGTTTTTGACTGTTTTTTTATTTTGAGGACGTCTGAGAAATTTCGCGTATGACCCATATTCAGAAAGGTGCCTGGAAAAATTATTTTTTGTCCTGGAAAACTTGAAAAGGTCTAGAAATTTTCATTTGGAGAAACGCTAGACACCCTGGGTTTGTTTTCAAGTATTTTTCTTACATTCAGTATTTTACCTATGTCTGAGGTCACAAAAGTAGCTTTTATGATTACCAAAATTATTTAATAATTGTTTATATGTACAATTTTACGAGTTTTATTTATTTTTTTTTAATGGGATGCCAATACATCAATTCTCAGGCGGATTGTATAGACGAAATATTGTTCAATTTTCTATATTTCTCTGCAGATGAGCAGGTAAGCCGAGTCAGGGAACTAAAAAGAGACACGAGGGTGCAATAAAAATGGTTGAAGATTGTCTGTCTCTCTCGTTGCGAAGCTTCTCTCTCTAACAGGTCAACAATTTTACCAACAGAATACTACCGATTTTCGGGTATGAGTTTGCACTTATATTTTCCAGGGGGCACTAGACTGTATTTCTAATTTTTTTATAGAGGTCGCTGCAGTCATTTATGTGCGCAGCCAAACGTACCTTTTCCCCTTCAGACACTATGGAATTTTCATCTTGATGTAAATCAGTAATAAATAGTAGCCAGTACAACGAAAAAAGAATAAAAATTATTTCTTCAGAGTTTTTGGCTTCAGAATAAGTTGAAAAATTGGAAAACAAGTTAGTAATCGAAACTCACCTGAATTTACAAAATCAAGGCCGTGTCTAAACGTTATAAGAGTTTCTAGAGTTACGCCATGGAAAACGCAAAATACTTCCTCCTTAATTGAGTTCCTCCTTTTAGTTGAGATTGAAGATCTCGCACAGGGAAGAGGAAAGAGTAACCAATAAATAAATTATAATTAAGATTCAACAATTTATTATAATAAAGGACAATTAAAACTTATGGATTACAAAGAGCTTAACACCAGAAGTTGAAGGAATACTTGCAGACTTTTCTCTAATCCTTGGCCAGTACCTTTAAAATAAAGAAAACTAATATATTATGGCTCAAGGGAGTTGGATAAATGAATTTTAGATTTATTTGAATTAAGACTTACTTTATTATTTATTTGATTGAAGAATCAAATAAGATCTCGGTGTTGGTTCGTCTCTGCGTTCTCTGGTTAGTGGTGTAGGAGAAGGGGTTGTGCACTTAATGTATTTCTAGGATTGGGTAAATCCTCAAAAAAAGGTTTCAATGGTTGGTCTAATTCTGGGTTAAATGGGTACGGAGTATTCCAAAGATGGAAAATCCCAGATTCGGGTTTCCCAGTGCACAACACTGTCACAAAGACACACACACACTAATGCACGAGAAATAGCGGTTGAGACACTAAACACTGGACAGCCGAATCCGAGAAAATCGTGGAAAATAGAGAAGGGCGTTGAACCGAAATATAACTTGTAACTGGCACTGGAAACTGAAACTGACCCATGCTGGTCCTTTGGGTTTTTATATAGGGCCTATCCCAACGTCAGTGTATATCTGGACGTAGGTGCATACGCCGACGTCACGAGTATATATAGATATACTATATGGCTTACAACGTTTTCAGTATATCTATAGCTATGCCCCCCAGCTACCACGTGCTTCTATGCTCTATAGTCTCTGGCTACACAGTACTCGCTGCAGGTTACAACGTTCTTACTATAGTCTATAGTCTATACCTTTACTCTCGTGTTGAATATATATAGTTATATTCTACAGTCTACACTCTACAGCGTACAGCGTGCTGACTATCTATATATATGATTAGACTCTACACTCTACAGTGCACAATATTCGCTCTATATTTATGAAGTATTTATTGTTAATATAATCATGCAAATATATAAATATATAAATAAATATACTGACATATATATACATATATGTTAATGGACGTGACACCTCCCCCCTAAGTCGAACGCGGGGTGAAGTTTCAGGTGGGGCTTCAGAGTCCCACATGGAGCGAACTCCGCGTTCGTCCGTATGGTAGAAGGGTCGTCATAAATACTAGATTAAAGAAATAGACACAATTTTTCCTTATATATAAGTTTATATTTATATAAAGGACATATATAAGTAAAGAAAATACAAGAATATACATATGTAATATTTTGAGATCAAGATTTACATTTTGTACTTATAGTTTCTACGTGGACGGAAACAATGTGGAGCTAAATGTCCTCTCAGGTAACATTTTCCGCATGCGTTTAACCATTTACATAACATTATTTTATTTGAGTTTATTGGCGCTTCTGAAATTACATTGATACTAACATCAGTCAGTTCCACTCTTAATTGAGTGAAAGTTTCTTCTGAAAACATGTATTTTCTCTCTAAGACTTCTAGCATATGGCGAGCAGCATTTTGCTTTGCAGCTTTTTTCGTAGATGCTGGCTCGCTTTCGTATGAATGCCTTATATTAAATTTATATATGATACATTGAGCCTCCAATGGCGGTAGGATAATATTATAACCTAATGATCTTACAATATATATTGGTTTCAAAAAGTCGTACTCAATGTTTATTTCATTAAGCGTTTGTACTGCGGAGGATTTCAAGAGATTTCTTTCCATTGCCATGTTATCTGTAAAAGAGAAAGAGCAATATCTTGATTTTTAGATAACATGGCATTGGGAATTAAATTAAATTATACGGTTTCGCGCCAATTTTAAAGTTAGTAAAATTTGTTGTTTTGGCAGCTTCTTACAATATATAATGCATATTTTGCTAATTAAAATATCTAATTTGTTATTGTTTTATCGTTAAAAATTAACACACGTACAAAGATTTTCGCTACAAAAAAATTAAAGAGACATATTAACATAACCTGTAAATTTACAAAAATATGACAAGGCGTGCAATTGTACTGAAATGTACTTGAAAAAGAGAAAACAAGTTGAAAAGTTAAATTTACTTCAGTTATAATCATGGTACTTACGTACTGAAATTTCGCGAAGTGTACTTATTGAATACAATTGCACTTTAGGTGGTAACAATAATGGTAACGGTAGTGGTAATATATATATATATATATATATATATATGTATGTGTGTGTGTGTGTGTGTACTTTTTAATTATCGCCCTCGAGAATTTCCGTGTCAGCATTCGAATCTGAGTCCGCATCGGGCACAAGTCTGGCATTGCGTTGGTTATAACGTCTGATTAATTTTCTGACGCAAGTGTCGCAGTCTTGGGCCCGACTGCGAACTACAAATAATTGTTTTCTACAGACGCAACAGTAAAGGAGGTGTGGGGATTCGGATGCTACATGGGGGTCGACCAATTCCTGGCAGTTAAATTTTTCTGCATCAACAATTATTATCTCATGACAATTATGGCATACGAAAGTGCCACTTTATCTGTGTTGATAGGCAAGAGGTATGCCTATCAACACAGAGGAGCAGGAAAAACGCATCAGCTCGGCATATTCATTAAAATTGATATTTGTTCCTGCAGTTGTTATTTCTGCTGTTTCAGCTTCGAGGAAAACCTGTTCTTCGATAGGGGGCGTCATTTTCCTTAAGGGAATTATAAAATTTATTTAATAGAATTTATTATATTTATATAGAGATGTAGGAAAAAGAAGAAAGATAGGTAAAATGAGAAAGAGTCAAGAGAAATCTAAGAATGGTTAGTTACTATTACTTCTTCATTTTTCAAAATTCTACTTCGACTGCAAAGAAATTCCTCTATGCATAAATAGCATTCTTCTGATTTACACAATGGTTTTATGAGATCTACTGCGCAATTATCAGATTTGGTGTATATGTTAATTTTAGTAATAGAATGCCATTCTAAATAGCAATCGAATTCTCTTCGTTTGTCTTGTGACAATTTTTCAAAACAAAAAGGGGAGAGGCGTTTTTTTGTGAGATTATTATAATAGATAAACAATACGGATGGGTCCATTTGAAAACAAAAACTATGCATCAAGTGACCGTAATAAATAGGGTGATTTCTCGGAAGAACGCCGTCTATATATCTTGAGTCGATATATGCTGGTTCATTTGCAGTCGGGATCATTATTCTACAAAGTTAAAAAGAAGGATCCAATTTTACATAAATGTTATACCAGAGGTAAGTATCTATAAAATTATTATTAAGCAGTAAAATTGGATTTACATAGTATAGAATAAGTAACTACTATAGAAAAGAATTATGTTACTTCCCATTAGAAAAATAGTTTTTACATTAACAAAAGTAAATATTTTGCAAGAATCATTCTTCTAATAGTATGAAGAAAGATAAAAGAGAAACATTTTCAGAAGTTTATATAGGAAAATGAATATAGTTGCCTGTTGATGGCTATAAGGGAAGAACCCGAATATGTGATGTTGTCCAGGATGGATTCTCTGCAGGGAGGGTAATAAAACTGAGTCTCGTTGACCAGGATAATGAAGTTTACCGGGAACAGGTATTTTATAATTTTTATGACAATGAATAGTACGAATGGTTAACTTGAAGGAAAGAAAATGCAGAAAAACGATTGGTTGGAGTTTTTCCGTGGTTATAAAAGAAAAAAAATATATATATATATATCATGAGTCAAGATCAAGTAGAAACTTTTGTGGTTGCTGGTTTTGACTTGCTTAAAAAAGTCGGAAATACTAGCGATGTAAATGAAGTACTTAATGAGTTGGAAGAGGTTGGTTTGACAGTGCGTGCGCAAATTTGACAATATTTTAGACGAAGTTGATCGGCTGAATAGTGTTAATGTAACTAGTGGTCCTGATAATGGACCAACAATAGATAATAATATTATAGACAGTGTGCCAGTATCCAATTTTATTATAAAGGAAGTTCCAAACCATCAGAAGGAAAGAATAAATAATTTATTTCGGAGCTTGGATGCTGAGAAGATAGTAGTGTCCATCAAAAATGTAGACATTCAATGTCCCGAAGAATGACAAAATTTGGTGACCATAGACAAATTAAAATTAATGGATAGGGTCAGGAGTCAGTTTAGAAGACATGGTAAAGATGGCGTTTTTCATGTCGATAAGAAGGTTTATCATTTGAAGGAGGGAAAATTAGAAGAGGAAGAAAAATGTTTAAATACTATAATATTATTACTTAGCAAATGGAAAATTTATTTTTAACCTTTATTAATTACAGCTTCAAGATACGAAATGAATTCGATGGTTAACTAATGGTCAGAGAAAATTAAAGAAAAATCTGTCTATGCCGTTGGGGCAATTGGCCATAAACATTCCGCCTGAATGGAAAGGTGTGAGAAGGATGACGGTTGGAGAATATTCGGCGCCTCTTACTAAGAAGCTTAGAAAAATCCAGAAGCCGAAATACCCTTCTCGTCAGGTGGAATGAGATGGCTATATAGAGGTTCCGAGGTTGTTAGGGTAAGTTTAGAATTACATTAATTATGAGTGTTGGTATAAGTAGGATATACAGATATATAAGAAGGTAGTATTGATTATTATTATTATAATTTTTAGATTGGGAATTCGCAAGAGAAATGGATCGGTCAAAAGGGTTTGAAGCCAACAAAGATTGTCTGCAGACCATTTTCAAAAGTATGGACATGGATGCGATTTTTTTATTCAAGGAAGGGAGGTATAGAATAGTAAACAACGAAATTGTAGAGGTGAGTTAATATGATAATTAACTATTAATTTGGTTCATTTGTTAATTATTAAATTCGTTTGATATCCGAATCATCTTTTTATTTCAGTACCATGAATTGAGTGATTCCGAAGACTGATAGGATTTAAGTTATCGTAAATTGTAAGTTATTATTATCCATAGATATAAGTTAAATTGTACTTAGTAGTAAATTTTGTTAATAGTGTAAATATGAATACTAAAAGTGTGATATTATATATAGTTATGATTAAATTATAATAAATTTTGTTAGTAATATAAATATAATTATTATAAAAAAAATTTGTTTCTTAAAAAAAAGAAATGATAATGTATTGTTTTTTTTGTACAATAAAAGTTTTAGATTATCATGCATTTTTTTGAGTTTTTCATTTATATATATTTATATTTTTTTTTATGGATTTTGTAGTTTTTTTTTGTTATTGTTGGTTTATCTAATTTGTTTTATTAGTAATTGGGTATATTATCATGCAATTGTAAATCTTAGTTTTTTTCAAAATTGAAATTTGATTTCGTCAAGTAAAGGCTTGTCCGTTAAACTTAACGGGGTTGTATGTTTTATTTCAGTCGTGATTCGTTTTTGACTTTTAAAGTTTTTAGTAATTTTTCCAATTTTAAAAATCAATAATCCAAGTAGAGTTACTGTAACTAACATTATTAGCGTTAAAATTAATAAAATCCCTTGATTTGGGAAATTCAACGTTTCGTCATTTTGGAAAAAATGTGGAATTTTAGAAAGTTTTTCTCGGATAAATATTTCGTCTTCGAGGAGAGATAATGACATATCTTCCTTTTGTTCAAAATGAAAAAGTATTCTTTGAAGTAAATGAGGTTGTTGGATAGAATAATTCGATAGCAAAGTGCTGATGGAAGAAAGTGACAGGGTTGATTTTTGTATTGGAATTGAAGAATCCAATATTTTTAAATTTTTATTAGGATAATAAGATGTTATTAGAGGGTTTAGTTTACAGTCTGGATTTAGTTGTATTATTCCTGTATTTTGAATATCAATAAAAATATCTGGTTTTTCAGGGCAATATAATTAAAATCGTTTGGGGAAAAAGGTTGAATAGAGCCAGCCATAATGAGCTTGTAATGGACTCCAGAAATAATATTTGTTGATATTTACAACAAATTGACATTTATAAGGTTTTGCCTGAGTGATAATAGCTGTTTCACATATAGGATTTTCTTTAGTGTTGACTATTGGATAATTGACATAGCAAAAGTTTCCAATGTCAGTTTGGTAGCATGATTTAATGAACTGGTCATCTGCTAAAAAATAGTTTTCATTATCTGATGAAAGGGCGAGATAAGAAATTTGAGATTTATGGTGAATTGACAAAGTGTGTTTGTCATTAGCGTCAAAGAATATAGGAAATCCATGTGGCTTCAATGGATGGAATTTATCTGAAGAAGGTATAGGAATAGTTGACATAAAAATTAAATAATTTTTGACCGTGAAGTGTTTAATTTTTGAAAATGTAAGAATTTTAAAGAAAAAAGTAGTAGAGAGGTTCAGTTTAAAGTTAAGGAAAGAGTCGGGAGAGAGTAGAGGGTGCCATGAATTTTTAAATGTGTGCGTGAGAGCTTCTAAAAGGTGTCGTAAAAGAGAGGTATAGGAGGCAATAGTCTCTTCTAGATCTTTTGTTATTTTTTCGAAAGCAGGTTTATTGAACTTGGCGTTAAAACCGACTCGTTCGTTAAAGTCTTCGACCCTTGGGATGATTTTAGATAAATTTTTAATTTTTGGAGAGATCAGATTAGGGATAAGAAATGAATTATCTTCGGGTGATTAAAGAGAAGTTTCTTGATTTTCTTCTAATTTTTCAAATGTGTTCTGAACTTTTTCTAAAAATGGATCATTTTTCGATGAAGAACTAGTAATGTTATACGTTTGATTAGAAATTGGCGAAATTTTTACAAGAAAATAAGTTATGAATTTGATATCGATTTTATGACTACTCGCATTGCAAAAGTCGGATTTCTGCGTACATCCTATAATCAGTTTGATATAGTTATCAATTATCTGATGCTTGAAATTATATAATTTGAACATGTCTAAATTAGACAAAAATTGATAATCTTCGGAAAGGATTTGGATATCAATAATAGGCTCAAGATAAACGCCTAATGAGTGCGAAAAAGGAGTATCGATGTACGAGGCTGTCGCATCAGATGGGGTTACTAGGAATAAGATCAAGAAGATACGAGGTGAAAGTTGGAGTTTTTAATTCAATTTGCTTCTCGGAAGCCTGTAAACAGAAAAAAAAAGTTAGTATAAAAGGAGATTTTTATCATTGAGTGCTTTTAGGTCTAGGAGTTCGTTTAGAGAAAGGTCGAAGAAGTCGATTAAGAATTTGAGAATTTCGTAACGGAGTAGGGGGTGGGATTTGTGATGTCCTATCAATTTTTTTAACGATATTTCTTAGACATTCTTTTGTAGAATGTACTTGTGTATTACAGTATTTACAAGGATTTCCCCATGGGACCAATTTGGGTCTGGGATCACTTTGAACTTCCTGATCTTTTGTCTTAATTTTTTCCTGATACGTTTCTGAGTCATCTTTATCACAAAGGTCGTAATATTGTATCAACAATATAAAAAGTCCTAGTGCTACTTTATTTATGGCTAATTCTTTTGTTTTTCCGCTTTGAATTACAAGGTGTTCTAAAGCAGAGGCTTGTGCGAGAAAGAACGAATGCGATCGCGAATGTTGATCTGGGTAGGTTATTATTTTTGGCAATGGTAATCCATATTTGATAGTGAAATTCATTAGAATTTCTACGTGATTAAGAATGCCCATGGAGCTACATCTGGTAAATTTCCTTGAATTTCTTGGGATGTGTGTAGGTTCTTCGTAATAGTGCTCCATTGAAGTTGTCTTCCTGAAGTAGGGAATTTTAATTATCGTGTATGATATTGATCATGGGATACATAAATTTTGATGATCATAATTGATCATGGGATACATAAAAATGTTTAGTTGGTAAACTTGATTTTGGGATTCTGCATAGTTTCCTTCTTTTCGTGTAATGAGTATCCGTAGGACGGTCCACAGTGTCTATAGAAGTATATGCAGTAGGTGTTTCAGGAATAAGAGTGGGGATATTTTCTAGAGAATTCGTAGAGTTGTTTGTAGGAATATTCGGAAGATTCATAGAAGAGTCATGCACAGAAATATGAAAGTTTTGAAGTGAGTTTGCTAGAATTCCTTCGTAAGTTGAATTAAGGAGACCTCTATTTGATATTAAATGAATTACTTTTATAGCAGCGAAGTTTTTTGCTTCTTTAAGTGAGTTAGCCATTCCTGTTTGTTTAATATCCTGGACAGTTTAAATTGCTATCCAAGTCGAGTTTTCAGTAGATGTTTTAATATGTAATGTAGTAAATTGAGGATGTGGAAGATTGCGTCTTGCACACAGTCTTTCTAATTTTTCACATATCTCGCTACTGAAAGAAGGTCGAAATTGTTCCAATTTATTTCCTGTACCATCTGTCACCGCCATAAATAGACTTCGTGCTGCATTTTGTTTGACTAAATCTTCATCTTTCCTAGTCTAATAATTATATACTTTTGATACTGTAATTGAACTCTAATATGATATTCATTGTTGGAATCTAAAGCAATTGATAACTTGTATTCTAGAGGAGGTTCTCCTTTTTGTTGAAGGAATTTGTTTCAAAGAGTTGTTTAGGATTCATGCGACATGCTGAAGAAGGTTTAGAGTTGAATAGAGTAGTTAATTGTACTACGAGCTTCCTTGAGTTATGAAAGAGGGTATGGAGTAGCGTTTGTAGTAAGCGGGATGGCTTCTCCTTTACCTGTATTTGCTTCAAGATATCGAGTGGTATTCAGTTGGGTGTTCTGCGTTTCTGTGTGTGCGTGAGGTGCCGATGCTACAGGCGCCTGTGAGTATGTGTTATTGGGTCCGTCAGCTGGTGGTCGTTTTCCTAGATGTAACAATAAATTTGTCACGGAGTTCCAAAAGGCTACTAAAAGATATAGTGACCAGCCGAATATTTTGTGTAGGGTATAGCCGTGAATTAAGGTATCGGCAATTAGTTTGATTCCTCTGAAGATTATTATTATTCCTATTAATCCTGCACTAGCTGTTCCAAAGTTTGTAAAAATAGTCCAGAATTTTCCCCATGCAGATTGGGCGATCCTATCGATTGTATCTTCATCTAGAAGTTTAAATACTGAGATTCCACGATTATTTGTGGAGTGTCCCATCACTCCCCTATCTAAAGTATTTAAGACCATAGGTTTCTCTACATGAAACATAATGTCATCTCCTAATT
>CAKNWT010273120.1:12194-31996 GCA_932066315.1 Andricus coriarius
TTTGCAATCATCCCCCAGGTAACACAACCTCTGACAATGACATGATTCAAGAAGAACAGGTTAATAATTGTAAAATCAAACGAACTTACCTGTACGAGAAGTTCGATTACAATTATACGATGGCGCCTCGTTCGAAGATGATTACATGTAGTAGTGTCCAGTTATCAGGAGTTTCACAACGTTCAGAGCTTTAAATTTAAAACTTCTTCCTGTGTAACAGTAGCTAACCTGTATCCAATCGTATTCGCAGGCAACTTCATATTTTTTAGAGTCTATTTAAGGTCCAAAATAAGAAAAAAAATAATTTGATGATTACTGGGTAAAAAAACCGTATTGGGTAATATTGGGGGGGGGGTCTCACTGGGAGCAACTTCTATCTAAAAATGACTCCGGCTCCCAGTAGGACCGCAGTAAAGCACATTCAGGACGTCTCACAACCGTGAGATGGGTGGTCACAGGACACGATGAAATCACAACGACAGGCCGGCGAAACCGTGATGTTGTATTCGGACGGGGCCAAGAATGCGATCACGAATATAGTTCGTTTCTCGAAGTCTTGGAGAACAATGCCAGGCGTCGAGTGTGCAACGGAGACTGCTGTCCAAAAATCGTAGTTCCCGAAAATTTGGACCTTCTCATTTTGGACAATCGACTCATCTCCCTTGGAGCGTTCGGCAGGGCAAGGTCTCGGCCAACACCGCAAGAGCGACAAAGAAGGTAATAAAGCACCCTTAGGGCCGCATTATGCCTGTAGATGTACGTCGTTCCTGCGTGGGTGGGACACCCCGATACCACGTAACCACGTCTCACGACCGTGAGATAGGTGGTCACAGTCTGCGACTAATTCAATACGATGATCCAGCAAAAGTCCCTTGCACCCTGAGAACACGGAGCGACCCAAGGACGACCGCCTTCTGCATTTCCCCAGCAAGTGTCTTAGCATTTTCTTGACAGGCAGGGATGCTTTTCAGGCTATTATACAGTGAAACCTTGACACCTCCAAGAGCACCGATGATCAAGACGATTAGCTTAACGGAATATTCCGGGCATAGCCGTCGCAACTCCCTTATAAGTTCTTTATACATATCTTTCTATTCATTCTCCTTAATAATAATTTAAATAACTATTTTAATTAAACATGTTTATATAATCATTGATGTCAGTTGAAATTGTTACTAGAGAAAATTGAGAAAGATTGGATAATTTGGTTGAAGGAACAGGAATTTGAAATTTTGAAAAACTGCGCAGAAGAGGCAAAAAGATTTAGAGTAGCGTACAGTGGTAAATATGATACAAAAAACTTGATATACAACACAAAACAGGATATGGGTGATTGCAAAATATTTAACCAATTTAGATTTTGAGATTTTCGAAAACAAAAACATATTCAAACTTCCTATAATATTTATTTTTACATTACGGGTTGACACAAGAGATGCAAAGTATTTAAAAAATGGTGTTAATATTCTTTGGAGATTTTTCGTTTTAAATTTGTAGATAATTTTATAAAAAGTTATTATTTAAAGAAAAATTGGAATATGAATGGGACTTGAAGTGGTTAACTTTTTTGCAATCATCCCCCAGGTAACACAACCTCTGACAATGACATGATTTAAGAGGAACAGGTTAATAATTTTAATTAGATTATTATGTTTTAAAAATTTTCTCTATCATTGATTTTATCAATCAACTATATTAATTTATTTCATGATCAAATTTATTTATAATTTTTTCTAAACATTATTGATAAAAACAAAATTTATTTTGTGAATTTTTTTTAAATATTGGGAGATAATTTTATTCATAACATAACCAAAAGATTACTAGCACCATCAAAAAGATTTTTCAACAATTTTAACTGATTTTGGTTTTATTTATGAAGATTAATTTTAATTTTTGAAGATTTTGAAATATCACTAAAAAGAATCTGGGAGATTTGAAACTAATTTTCTTTATTCTTCAGGATTTCAAAGAATTTCAAGATAACTTTATCAAAAGATATCTTGAAGGTTTAAAAGTTTTGAAAAGATTCGAAAATAATTCAAGTCTGAAGTAGATTTCAAAAAATTAGAACAAAATGTAGATTTTAGATTTCGAAAAAACAATCTTTTTAAGAATGTTGTAATGTTCCAAGCGAATAAAAATGTACAAGTACATTTTTGCACGTGCACAGTTGTCCAAGTGACAACTGTGCACGTTGAAATTTCGACGTGCACAGTTGTACAAGTGCCATCTGTGCACGTGCACAGTTGTCCAAGTGACAACTGTGCACGTCTAAATTTCAACGTGCACAGTTGTCACTTGAACAACTGTGCACGTCGAAATTTCAACGTACACAGATGGGCTCCTGTGGACTTGGACGTGCACAGATGTCACATTACTAATTGTGCGCGTGCACAGGTGTCACTTTCACAACGTGCACCAAGTGTACGAAGCTTCTTCTTTTCAGGCAATTCTACTATGAAATCTTGAGAATGAAGAATCCATCCCAAATATTTACATTTCTGCGAGCGTAATAAAAGGCTGTTCTTATAATTGACAATAAAGCCTAAACTTTCCAGCAATGTAATTGTTTGTCTTACATTTTCTTCACACAACCTGTAGGAATTTCCAATACACAAAATATCATCTAGGTCGATGACTGACAATAAGCCTTTTGATCTGAGCACACTCATAGCCGCTTTCATAATTTTTGAAAATAGAAAAGGAGTAACACATAACCCAAATGGCACACAACTGAATTGATACAAAATACCTCTAAAACGAAATTTTAAATACTTCCTGCTCTCGTTACAAACGGGTATTAAATGAATGGCATCTGTAAGATCAAGAGAACACATGAACGCGCCTAGTGATAGTAAACTTTTTGCCTCCCGAATATCCTCCATTTTGAAGTGAGATGGATCGATGTATTCATTTAGTTATTTCAAATTGAAAATGAACCTGTCCGATCCATCAGACTTTTTTGTCAAGAAAAAAGGTGACAAAAATCGACCTACACGGTCCTCACACACTTCAATTTCTTTTTGTATTAGGATATTCATAATCTCATTAAGTATAGAATCCATCTCCTCAGGTGATCGGGATATCTCCCTAGGAGGACTCAATTGGCATGGAGTAACTCTAAACTGGTTTTACTGGAAATTTATTTGTTTTGCTTGAGGATTTAACTATTTTTTGAGAATTCATCTCTTTGGATATATTTTTGATTTCAAATGAAAATATTTTTTCATTAAGATATCAACTATTACATTTTTTGTTGAAGATTCATCTTTTTTGTTTAAGAATTCAATTCTTTTGTTGAAAATTAACTCTTTTTTTTAATTCTTATTTGGTATATCTGAAATGATCATAAACTTTTCTAAATTTTCTCAAAAATTTTAGGAAAATATTTTTAAAACTTACAAACGAACAAAGAAATTGCGAATATAAATAGTTATTCGACATTTTTATATTTTTTTCACTATTGAGTATATACTTGAGTAGTATTTCAAGGCGGGTTCTGGCGATAATCACCTGGTAAAACAGTAATGGGTAATTTACCGACAGTCGGTAACAAGGTTGGTAAGGTAGATCACTGACACGGAATCATGACCCAGTCGACAAGGTGGATCACTGTTTTACCGAGCTAGTCCGCTACAAATGTTACGTAGTTGGAGGTCGTGGGATCGGGAATTCCCCTGAATTCTACGAGATTCTAAAAATCACTAAGACTCTTGTTCATTAAATTTTCTAGAACATTTCAACTAGTCGGCAAACAGTGATTGAAATTTCTAGAAAGCTTGAGATTGGTTCGGGATTCCCCTTAGTTCTCGAAACATCTGGAAACATAGTTGGCATGTGTGTGAGCTAGGGGATTCTCGAAGCTTCTAGAATTTCGAAAATCGCGAAAAATTTGGAAAATGCAACCCAACGATGTGTTTACGGCGCTGAAATTTGATTGCAACCACACGATGCTTGAATAAAATCCAACGTTGAAAATGCAGCCCAACGACGTTTCTGATTGTTCACCGCTGAGAGTAAACGATACTTGAATTCAGAACTTAATCCAACGATGTTTGTAATATTTACCGCCGGAAATAAAGATACTGAATTAAATTCAAAATAAGCATAACTAATTATAAACTAACTGAATCGGTTTAAATAAATAGTCAATCGATGTAAAATTGAATGTCTGGTTCATTTAAGAAAAAAAAATTCTCATTTTACAAGAGAAAATCTTAACCTATGATATGTAATAAAAGTAAACGTAGTTAAAACATAAATTCACAGCGATTATAAAAATCTTTGAGTGTTGTGTTGGTCAAGGAAGTACCCGTAGTATCAATACTTGCAGTTGCACCATCGTCATTGGCTCAGCTTCCAGAGTAATGCCTGATAGTAGGCTGATCCCGAGGAGACAAGAACCAGGTCTTGAGAGCAACAGCATTCCGAACTGCACAATTTGCATCCAGCATTGGAGGTGATGATTGCATCTTGTTGAAACTGTGCCGTACAGTTTTTTGAGCGAGGGACAGCCCAGATCTTTCAAATTATACACGTTTTGCACGTACTGAGCCAACCATTTTTCCTTTTCGAGTTCTTTGACGTAGACTGCACGAGCATCACGTAATTTTTCTCGGATTACGAGTCTTACTTCTTCATAAGGTATATCACCAGATGTCCATTCTAGACCATGGTAATTGCGTTTAAGCCATGAATTTTCAATTTTGTATTTCGCAGGCAGCGAGTCCCAGGAGTAGGATGGTTCAAAGAGGTAGACCACAGGTTGAGCGTCTTCCTGAAGAGGAATTATAACCAATTCCTTGAAGACGAACTGGTTGATGGGCTTCTTGAAGCCTTACACGTCCACGATCAACTCCATATCGATGAAAACTGGACTCTGTTGCAAAAATCATCTTTCTTTTATACCTTTTATCCCCACCACTATTCGTATTACCTCACCTGTGCCATTAACCTACCACTATTATCTTAAATTAACTTCTTGACGCTACCACCAATGGGTTGGTACTGAATAATACGGTCGCGTACAATTAGACAATAGGCTGCAGTTTCAGCAGGGAAATTACTGTGCGTTTACCACGATCTTTCGATAGTCTTCAGCAAATCCGAGGATCATACTGAGTGGGATAGTGACACCAAAGTACCCCTCGTCATTGGTAAGACGTTTTGTTCCTTCCGGGATGTCTAGCCATCCTGCATTCTCCATAAAATTAATTTGTGCAGAGGTAAGTGAGACATAATTTTTTATGGTGCTAGTGATACCGACATTCTTGCAACGATCAATCTCAATACCATTCAGTTCATAGCGAACTTCATCAATCAGATAGCAAATTGCACTGCTCACTAGTGTTGTACCAGTAACAGCTGTAACTCCATCAGGCCTTGTCAATCTTCCATACAAATTCAGTGAACTCTTGCTGGGTAGTATACACAAATCTTGATACTGGACAGCAATTCTAATTTCATCGCTGTTGTTGAATGATGATGAGGCATAAGGCTGATATGTATGAATCTCATAGTGAGCTATAGACTCATCGAAGCTCACTGGTGCTTGAATGTTTAGTATTTCTTCCATTTTTATTGCATCAATAAGAGATGATAAATATCTTGAATGGGCGCTTCAGTTTCTTTTTCCACGAGGTTTGATCTTCAGACCAAGCTGTGTCAGAAAGAACACGTTCGGAGGTGTTAGCGTCTTGCGTGCTGCTTGAGAACTGGCTTGCATTTGACATGTTGACGCTCTTATATAGACTCCTTTGCAATTGTACACGATACCCATTATAATGATTTGATGTGTAGTCGTATTGTTATAACCTATCCTCGAAAATTCACCAAGTGTCCGTCCTGATCAACTATGCGGAGCTGAATTTGATGTATCGTCTTCACGGAGATTGGAAGGTAAATGACGTGTGATGGTACTTCATTGATCTTATATCCTGGTGGTACAATAGGATAAAATTCATGAATAGGGTGCAATTTGCGATTGTTGATGTAAGCTCCCGTAGTGATATTGCATAATGTGTTATTACTTGATTTAATGTTTATTGTAATGCCACCAATTGCTAGAGCCTTCTGGACGTAACTCTCAATATCTTCAATCTCACAGCTGCCAGTAGGAATGGTCACTACTCGATCACCGACATAGATTTTATCCTTTCCAGTATCAAAGTTAGGAATCGCATTGAATGTGAGCAGTTCAACGAGTTCAAGTGCATAGTTTTAATGAGAAGAGAGTTCTATTGGTGTAAAATACTCTTCGTTTAGCACAGAAGAGTTTTCTGTTATCGTGAGAGTAAATGATTCATCCATGATGATGTTCTTCTCTGTACTGACTCTATGGAGTTCAACACACACTCTTATATAGACAGTATTCATCTTTTATATAGAGCTGGTCACATAGAAATTTCAAACACAGGTGTCCACATTCAACACTGTCATAGACCTGATATCTGTCATGATTACACTTTATTACGCTACCAACACCGAGGTAATCTACAAGATCCGATGGCGGACAAAGATTACCGAAACTATCAAAGTATAGGAAATTATCACCGATCTTTCTATAGGTTACCCAGTGGGTACCAGGGCCATCACGATCATCACGATTGATAATAGCTGATTCAATTTTGTTAGGTCCCTTCACTGGTAGTTGATTCCGCATAAATATTCCACGAAAAGTTGTAATGTTTAGAGCTTTAGCATACTTGGAAAGATCGGTATCAGTGAGTGCATGGTGATGTAGCTTCACTACAAGTTTTTTGACACAGGTCTTAGATGAAGTCCCTGTCCTTTTCGATAAGGTTTCATATGAAGACCTAATCCTTTTTCTCACGGAATGAGATGTAAAGCTCTCCCTAGAGCAATAGCCTCCATTGAATTGTTATGACGTTGAGCTTCTGCCAGTTGTTGTTTGGCTGCGCTAGCATCGATTACCGCCTTATCTACACCTGCTGCTCCACAAGTGAGAGCTCCAAGTGCACTGAGTCCAGCGAAAATTGAAATCAGTGGCAAAACACCACCAACCTTTGAAGGTATTGGCCGGATACGTGGGTGGCTTTTGCACTTGATATTTATCGATTACGCTTTTTACAGCATGCTGTGCACCTCTGATTGCAGATTCGATGGCCACTTTTGCATCACTGCTTCGTTTAATTGCCTTCTTAGCTGCATTCACAACTTTTTTGAATGCAATTAGTTTATTTTTTGCAGCTGGCTTTTTCTTCTACGAACTAAATTTCCTCTTCTTTGAACTGGGTTTCTTCTTTAAATTGGTCTTCTTCTTTGAAACAGGTTTCTTGAATCCCATACCGAGTTTTGCTTTAGCATTTATCACGTTAGTTATTGCCAGTGCTGCCGCTTTCTCATCAATTCCAGAGTCTTTGGCAAAAACACGCTGCCAAGCTTTACTGGCTAGTACACGATCTGCAGCGTTTCTCGTTTCAACGTTTTCACGATTTCGCGAGTATGCAATGTCGTGTTCTTTACACGCTGCGTCTAAAGCATTGACACTAGGATCACCTCTAGCAAGTCGTTTGGCGAGCTTAGTACCTGGACCACAGTATTGGTAGCCAGATAAGTGCAACTCAAACGGTAAGTTGTTGATGACTTTGTTGACAAATCCTTTACCTCGATGATGACGGCGTATTACTTTATTCATCTTATGGTGCACAATCATTCTTTACTCAATGGAGGTTAGCACGCAACTGATGGAAAAGCTATATAATGGCTGTATTTATAGCTTTCACAGTAGTCGAGATCAAGATGCAGTTCAAGACACAACCTATTAAACTTCCGGTAATTAACATTGACACCCTCGCCTAATCAGGAAAGAAGAGGGTGAAACGCCATGGCAGTCTACTACCAGACAGCCTTCGCGCACTATTTTTTGGACCTTCAAATCGTGGCAAGATGAATACATTACTTGCCCTAATCCTCCACCCAAATGGATTGAAATTTGATAATGTCTACATCTACTCGAAATCCCTCAAACAACCAAAGTATAAATTCTTGGAACAAGTGTTAAATAATGTAGATGGCGTTGCATATTTTCCTTTCGATGAGCATGAAGAAGTTATACAACCAAGTGAAGCTCAAACAAATTATATCATTGTATTTGATGATGTGGCCTGTGAGAAACAGGATAACATTAGAGCCTTTTTCTGTATTGGTAGACATGCTCATGTTGACAGTTTTTACTTGTTGAAAACCTACGCTCGAATCAACATCGAACATCTGGTTCGAGATAATCTAAATCTGTTGATACTTTTCAAGCAGGATGAAAGAAATTTGAGACATGTGTATGACGATCATGTAAACACTGGCATGAGTTATTCTCAATTTCGAGACTTATATTCAGCATGTTGGAATACTGACAAGTATGGATTCGTTGTCATTGACAAGGACAGTGATCTCAATACGGGTCGATACAGAAAAGGATTTGACTGTTTTATCTCTCTATAAATAAAAGTTAGGTGGTGAAAATCAATTATTGTATATTGAGACATTCACACGTCAACATGTCAAAGTTTCACAAAGAGAAGGAGGTTCTCCGTCAAATCGCAAAAGCTAGTGAGGCGATTCGACATATACATCGAATGCTGAAAATGGGTAAAGAAGCCACTGAAAAAATAATGAGTGAAACGTTTAAGCCAATCGTCCTGCCACTGCAGAAACTGGTTGATATATCTAATCCTTCAATCAAGAAAGAAGTTGAAAAAAATGAGCCTGTAGCGAAGAAATATGAAGAGGAGGAGGATGATAACGCTTCCTTCATGACAGCTGATGGTGAAGTGAAGCAAGATGCAACTATGCTTGAAGAAGATGCTACAACTGAGCCTGCTAATAGTTATGAGCATTTGACAAACAAGTTTCTTAGAATGCTGCAACAAAATAGAAAGCAGTATTTGGATATAGTTTATGGTGTGCCTAAACTCAGTGATGACAGCCTCATGATTGGTGATAAACCTATTAGTTTTGAGGGGCAATATATTCACGTCAATGGTAAGCAGTATCTGAAAACCGTTGGTCTGCTTGAACTGCTGGTTAGAAAAACTCTTGAAGAGTCATCTGTAAGCAATGATGATGTAAACAATTATAAGGAAATATTGATTGCTCAAATGCACACAAGCAGCGGTACAGCTCAACTAAACCTATTCGTACCGGCCGAGATATCAAGTACAAGAACTTTATTGCGAAAACGTTCTGCATATCACGCAGACGATCCTCAACTAGCTTTCGAAGACATCAGCCAGGAGTCGGATGTCTGTTTTCATATACAGCTGGACATATTCACCTAGAGTTTTTGCATCGAATGCACACCATGCCTGTTGTGCGTGTTCATAGTCCTCATCTGATATTGATGAATCATTTAGAGTACTGTAGAAATTTTCCTGTAGTGGAAAATGATTTTCCTTTAATTTATCTCTCGAATCCAGGTATTCATAAGGAAGAATGCCCATCGTCGTGAGAAGTTCAATTTTCTCTCTTTCGGTACCAGAAAATACTGAATTAGTAATTTTATACTCGATGAGATACGACGCTAACTTTTCCAAAGAACTTGACATGAAACCAAACGAGTCTATGAAACGCAACTTGATATGAGTATCTTGAAAAAACTCGGTAAATGAGATGTACTGTTCTTTACTTAATGCTAAAACTTTTACTTTACCATCAAATTGAGTAGCAATGTCGCGAATGATGAAGTGAGCGTCGTAACCACTCACGTTGTGAAATACAACAGGTATAATGTGTGAGTCTTGATAAGCTAAATTACAATGTTCGCGTGCGGCACCTCGAAAAATACCTGTTAAATAACAATGATCGCGCACTTTTTCATCAGAGGATGTAGGGGCTTATTGCAAATGTGACAAGTGGTGGCTTCTATGAAGGCTTCTTGTTGTTCCGGTGTCAAGTTGTCCATGGGAACTGAAGAGGAAAGTATTTCATGGCAGTCTTTTGCTATTTGCTGCAACTCCAAAGGAAACCACTTTGCAGGTTTCACATCCTCCGGACAGGAGTTGTAGAATGATGGAGCGTCGTTATAACTACACTTGAAATAGTAGCCAATGTCGAACACTTCGTGTTTTTGAAAAACTGTGGTCATAGACTAGCTTTTCCATACTTGCAAAGTTGTGCAAGCACCGATCGCATATGTATTTCCTGTTTTTCTTCGCAGATCACTGCTGTCTTCATTCACATATTTCTCTTCTATACGAAGAACGTTCACATTTTCCTCTTTCTTCTGTGAAGTTAGATGTAATGGAACAACTACCTGCTTTTTCTTGATTAAGCCATAGATATTAATGGAGATAATATGTTGTGCTTCAAATGTGGGTACACCTTTCAGCGCAATAGGAAACTTGATTCCAGAAAAGTCTAGTTCATATTTATAGGTTTGATAGCTTGATACAAGACGAGGATTATATTTATTCTTATTGACTGGGTGTATTGCCAATAATAAAGCCCACCTAAAGCACTCATTGTCATCATTCATCACGTTAATACAAGCTTTTTTCTCCTTGATTCACTTTGGAAGTTCGATATAGGAGCTACCTTTCATGGGGTTCAACTTATTGATGTTCACTTCTAAATTCAAAATGGAGTGCAAGGTCCATCCCGAATCTTTATCTTCAAACTCCTCCATTTCTTTTAGGATAGGGTATCTGACATAGTTATCGAACCAGAGTTTCCTATTTGTAGTCAGATATACCTCTTAATTTTTTGATTTAAAATTCTCATCGTCAGGCGTCTCCTTACCAATCTTCAGATAATATGTGTTCAGTACAGCATTAATTTTCAGAGCATAATATTCACGCAGAATCTTGTATACCTCTACTGTAAATATATTTGCAGCGTAGTTAAGGAATGCAAGAATGTCCTTGTGAACCAGATTAACGACAACACATGTTCGAATTCGACTATTGAACGCTTTATCGACATTAATCCACTGCACTCGATTTCCAATCTCTTCACTTTCTGATTGTTTATTCTTAACATCGCCTCTTTTCTTTTTTAGCAAAGCAAAATGACCTTTAAAGCATACCAATTTCTCTACAAGATGTAGACATTTCCGTTTTTGATTTATATTTAATGATCTTCTATATAACGCTGTCCTCACGGTCTTCAAGCATAGCTGACATTCATTACTCCATCGGTTTATCTTGTCCAGTGGTTTGTAGCCAGTGGACAGCATCAAATTTAACGCATCCTCAATAGTACGAACAAGTTTTGCACACTTGTCGAGTAGCATGTTTGAACTAAGTATAAATGCTACTACAAAAGTTACTACAAAGTTCTATAAGTCGCTATAAAAGTTACTACCAAGTCACCATAAAACTCAGTAGGTCAACGCGACCCTAGGTCTATGAATCACTTTACTCCTTTTCCATTTCACTGCTCTTCCACTTCACTACTATCCCAGTTCACAATCTTTCTTTTTCCTTGATCACTATTCACTTTTGATATCGATCTTCACTATTGTCAATAAACTGACTGCGCTCCGCTGCAGTGTCGGCTTTTATTAGTCACTATTCCCCACTCTACCTACCTTAGTGAAGGGGTCTCGAATGCTTTAAACTTTCTGCGAACTTCTGTCGATCTTGCCAGAAGAATCATTGGAGATTACACATATAGTGTTAATGCTTCTAGAAAGTTTACTGAAGAACATCACAAAAAAGTATCCTAGGATGGGCCAATTCTTCTAGAAACTTCTATGGATCTTACCAGTAAAATTTTTACAGAGCACAAATTCAATAACGATGCTTCTGGACAGTTTGGTGAAGAAAACTTTGGCCGATCTTTCCTATATAGACGATACATCCTACCTTGTTTTTTCTGGAAATTCCGGTAAAGAAAATTTCAAAATCGATAGCCTCACATGCATCTAGAAACTTTGAACAATCTTTCTAGAATGTAAGTAGAGTGGGGTTAATAGTCTATAAAAATAGCGTCAAGTTGAACCGACTTCAGTCTATCTTCGAAAGCTCTGAAAAATTCATCATCTGGTGAAAGTGAAACAATAAGTGAAGAGAAAAAAGTATTTTTGAAGAAAATGTATCTCAAACCATTAACGAAATTGATCGCATGAATGGTGTCATGCCTACGAAACCGTTATCCGAACTCACCCTGAAAAAGAAGGATACCGTTTTAAAAATTCTCAAAATTCAAACAAAGTATGGTATCAGAAATGTAGTTGAGCTAGAGAACCAATTTGACGTCTTTTTACCCAGCAAAATCAAGAACATTTTTGAGAATGCAAGCTGTAAGGATACGTTTGAGAAAATGGAAGAAGCAGCTAAATCCAGAAATCTCTATTTCTATTACCTCGGAGGACCCTACAATCTTTTTGAATTCCAATACGAGTAATAACTGTAATTTTCTTTGCAAATTTGTCTTTACTATTGAAGGTTTTTGAATAATAAATTAACATTCAAAGGTAAGCCAGCTGTGTACTTATTTCTCTACATGTTATTCAATTAATTTTAAACGCTTCAATAGATTTAATTTTATGGACAAGAAATAGTTGCATTCAACTTATTCAGGTATATGAAGGGTCATCGGAATAAGTAAGAAATTAATAAATTTTATCAACCTTTATTATTAATAATCTTTTACACCAGTGGGGGGAGAGGCCCATATATTAAATGCATGGTGCGGTCTGTTAGACCGCACGGCCACATGGGAAAAAAGATGTAATATATTGCATACTTTCTAAAGAAATAAGAGCATAAGATGTACTTCTCATGTATTATTTAAATAAGAATTCGTAACTGGACAACTTAAATCGCAGCAATAAAAACTTAATACTCTTGAGGTGTAAAACTGAAAAATTAAATAAAATTTGATGAATTTATGCCTATAAAAATACACAAAACAACAACAACTGTTGGTATAAATATGACCTAGTAAACAAGAAACGGATTACTGATAGCAATGTCACTAATGATATTTTGCAACAGCTTCATTCCCTGATTATGATTTAATTGTCACGTCACGGTGTTACCTGGGCCATATATTAAATTTTTTTAATTTAAATTTTGTATTGATCTGTGATTTTTAAATTATTTTCAGCAACTTTATTGGGTGTCTTGATAGTTTTTCTGGCCTTACCAGGTTTGCCGCAATTTTTAAATTGGGTAAAACCGTTAAACGAATCAAGGCCTAAAGAGTATATTTATGTTGCTGAATATGGAATTGACGGTGAGGAATACTACACCCCAATATTTGTGCATACTTACCTTTTCAGCTTCATGGATTTCGTATTTCTTCTCAATGGGGATATGGTATTCATGTCCTGTACTCAACATGTCTGTGGGGTTCTTGCAGCAATGCGGTGAAGATAAAAATTTATTAAATTATTTAATAGACTAAATCCTGATTGGTGATATTAAAATTGTTCATAGATCCAAACTGAAAAATCTCGTGAAGGAAAATCAGTCACTAGAACGTGACAATAACTTTCAAATCAAAATTGATAATAAAATCATCTTCTGCATTAAGCAGCACCAGGAACTGATAGTGTTAGTATAAGGTTTTCAGAAAATGATATCTAATTTTAATTATTTTTTATTATAAAAAGTGTAAAAGTTATAACAATGGCATACTTCGAACCCGAAAAAAGACGTCGATGATGTTAATCAGATCTTTTTGTCGACGTTTCCAGGGACAAAGATGGTGTCCTCACCAGGAAACGAAAATTCAAACTCAAAAAATTTAAAGTCACTTGAAAAAATAATTCAGCAAAAAAGACGTAAAAAGAATTTAATTTTGAAAGAGGACACAGGACAAGATTTCCGCTGAATGTTGATGATTAATATTGTCAACATCGATGGTTAACTTCTCTCTACGTTTATTTTGTTCAATAATTTTTTAATGTGTACTGCATATTCTACTGATGGACTTCACTATTTTTCAAAATGGTCAAATTTACAAAATTACCAACAGCAGTGATTACTTTGCATTTTTTGATTTTGGATTCTCGTTTCCGGATAAAAAGAGCATTGTCTCTCGAAACGTGACAATGAAGGATCTTCTTAACATCGAGATCTTTTTCCTCAACTATGTCATTGTTATACCGTTCACACTTTTTATAATTTACTTTTTTCTCAGACACATAACATCGCACTGCAACATTTATTAATAATTATATTCTCTCTTACTTATTATTGTTCTTATTAGCTTTTTAGGAAACATACATAAATGCTTTAGTTTCGTGTTCTTGGTGATAGTTTCATTTAATATGCTGATTATAAGTGTATCAGGACTCCAGGTAACTCAGAAACCTGAAATATTTCTTTTTTTTCGAAAGTTGAAATTAGAAATCATTTGTAAGATTATTATGAAAAATTTCAGATTGTAATGAACTTAGAGCGTCCGGAAGTTGCATTTAGATTTGTAACTTCAACGGCTGGACAAATGTTTCATCTTCTTTTCCTTACATTACCATGTCAACAAATGATTGACCACAGCCTGAGCATCTCGGATTCAGTGTGAGTGATAATTTATTTTCTTTATTTAAACATTTTAAAAATTTTGGAATGAACAAAAAATTTATAGTCCTCATGTTTACGACATGTAATATAATAATAATAATATAATAAAATTAATAATATAATATAATAATTAGGAAATAAATAAAAAAATCGGTTGAAAATTCAACTATTTTTGTCAAAAATTCATTCTTTGGACAGAAAATAGATCTTTTATAGTAGAAAAGTTATATTTTTTGGTTGAAAATGCATCTTTCTTAGCTGAGAATAAACTATATTGTTGAAAATGCAACGGACTTCTGAAAAATTTGTCTTTTTGTTTTGAAAGTTCAACTATTTTGTTAACAATGCAGCTGCTTGTGGTTGACTTCAAATAATTTTTGTTTAAAAATTTGATCATTTGGTTGAAAATCCATCTTTTATGATAGAAAGACGTTATTTTCGGTTGAAAATTCATCTTTCTTGGTTGAAAATGAATTTTTTTTATTGAAAATTCAACTGTTTTCTGAAAAATTAGTATTTTTTGTCTCGAATATTCAAATATTTTGTTGAAAATGCAACTGTTTTTTGGTTGAAGTTCAATTTTTGTGTCTGAAAATTTGACCATTCGGTTGAAAATTCAACAGTATAATTGAAATTTCTTCTTTTTGAATTGAAAATTAGGTCTTTTGGATTTAAGATTATCTTTTGTTGCAGAAAAGTCATCGTTTTTTGTTGAAAACTGATCTTTCTTGGTTGAAAATGAATTTTTTTTATTGAAAATTAAGTGTTTTCTGAAGAATTGGTATTTTACCAATTATTATTATATTATATTTTTGGTTGAAATTTTACTTTTTAAATTTTTATTTCAAATTTTCCTTTCAAGGCTTATAATTAAATTATCTTCTGAAAAATTTATCTTTTTGGTTTTGAAATTCAACTATTTGATTGATAATGCGACTGTTTGTGGTTGAAGTTTAATATTTTTTGTTCGAAAATGCGACCATTTGGTTAAAAAAAGTCTAACTAGGTCGACAATTCAACTTTTTTTGTTGAAAAATCATCTTTCTATGTTGAAAATTTTTTTTTGTCGATAATTTACCTTTTCAGGTAGATAATTTAACTATTTTCCACAACATTCATTTTTTTGACTTGAATATTCCAATATTTGGTTGAAAATGTTACTATTTTTGGTTGAAGTTTAACTTTTTTTGGTTGTAAATTCAACTATTTAGCTGTGAATGCAAATTTTTGGTTGAAAATTATTTTTATTTGTTTGAAAATTCAACTGTTTGATTGAAAATAATCTTTCTTGTTTAAAATGCACCTTTTCGGGTTAATACTTAAAGTGCCTTTTAAAAAATTCGTCTTTATGGTTTGAAAATTCAATCATTTGGTAAATAATTCAATAATTTTTCAAAATTTATGTTTTTTGGCGTAAGATTCAACTGTTTTGTTGAAAATTCCTCTTTTCAAATAGAAAATTGGTTCTTTTGGATTGTGAATTTAACTGTTTTGTTGAAAATTCGTATTTTTAAACAGACGATTGGTCCTTTTTAATTTAAAATTCACCTTTTATCGTATAAAAGTCATCACTTTTGTTCGAAAATTCATCTTTCTTGGTTAAAAAATAACTTTTTTTGTTGAAAATTCAACTATATTCTAAATAATTATTCTTTTTGATTTAAAAACTCAACTATTTGGTAGAAAATGCAACTCTTAGTAGCAAAATCTAAATCTTTTTTGTATGAAAATTTAACCGTTTTGTTTGAAATTCGTCGTAGTAGTTTGAAAATTCAACTATATGATAAAAAATGTAATTATTTTGTTAAAAAATTATCTTTTTTGGTCGAAAATTCAACTGTTTTGTTGAAGATTCGTCTTTTTCAATAGAAAATTCCTCTTTTATGGTAGAAAATTCGTCATTTTTTGTTAAAAATGAACTTTTTTGTTAAAAATTCAACTTCAATGATAAAAAAATCATAATTTTTGATTGAAAGTTTATCTTTCTTGGTTGAAAATTATTATTTTTTCAAATTTACCTTTTCAGGTTGATGGTTTAAGTATCTTCAACGAAACTTATATTTCCGGATTGAATATTCAAATATTTTATTGAATATCCAACTGTTTTTGGTTGAAGTTGAATCTTTTTTTCTTTTAAAATTTCACCATTTGGTTGAAAATTCAACTATTTGGTTAAAAATTCAATTATATTATTAAAAAATCTACTTTTTTAACCTTTCAACTTTTTAACTTAAAAACTGAACTCTTTTTCCAAAAGTTTGTCTTTGGATTTAATATTCATCTCTTTTGGTTGAAAATTCAACTAGTTTGGCGGACAATTCGTCTTTTTGGATTAAAAAATTCATCTTTTCTGGTAAAAAAGTTGATCTTTTTTGCCTGAAACTTCATTTTTCTTGATTGAAAACATCATCTTTTGCTGGAAGTTCATTTTTTTTTGTTAAACATAAACTTTTTTGTTAAATTTCAACTTTCTTCTGAAAAATTCGTCTAGCTTGTCCGAAAATTCGACCTATCGATTTGAAATTCGTCTCCACTTTTTCGTTGAAAATGCAATATTTTTTTAATCTAAATCTTAGGAATTTAAGGAATTTAATATTGAATTCAGTATGGTGAAGTCTGTTGCTGACAAAAACTATTTTTATTCGTATGCTCATGAAATAATTTTCAACCCGGAATTTTTCCGACGATACAATTTTTTTAATTAAAAATTTTAAATAATAATTTAAATTTTTTTTAAATTCTAGGTACACATCAAATTGGTACATGTTGCCTGCACGGTCTCGAAAATTGTTGCTGATGTTAATGAGGAGGAGTTCAGAACCATTTGAATTTATAGTTGCAAAGTCATATACGTACTCTATGCAGAACTTCGGAGTGGTATTTATAAATTATTAATATATTATTATAATTTTTTTAATTATACAAATTGATCGATTTTTTTCTCATCTTTTCCAGGTAATGAAGACTTCAATTTCATACTTCACAGTACTAGTTTCCGTACAATGAGAAAAGGATGGCTTCGATTATCATAAGATATATTCAGAAATTAATTTTAATCGTTATAATAAGATATATCAAAGCTATAGATAGTCAATAATAATATTATTATATTATATATTATTATTTTATAATGAATTTGTTTAGTGATTTTGAATTTCATTTGAAAAAAAAATCTGAAATTGATAAGATGCTTATCAGTTATAAAACTAATCACGTCATGTAACAAAATACATATTTTGCAATCATAAATAAGCAAGAACATAATATTATAAATACTTTTTCACTAAGATATGTTTTTGTAATAAAAAAATTAGAAAATCCGCTGGGATTCGAGTCCGAAAGAAGTTTCTGTGAACAAACTAATTTTTAGCCTAAAATATTAATTTCATTTGGTCTTCTTTTAAAGGAAAGCTTTACCAATTTCGAAAATATTCGTGTGTTCAAAATGTTGATAAAAAATTTGGTTGTTTTTTTATTTAATAACCAAGTTTACATTTTTTTAAACTTTGCTGAAGTAAATTTTGTTCAAGATTTTCAGAATTATGAAAAAAGGTCTTATATCTGTGATGAAACTATCAAGGAATAATTTTCAGTCAGTGATAACAATTATAAAAAATTTATTACGTTATAAACAAATTTGAACAAAAGGTATTTCTTTCGGGTTTGGTAGTCTTTAATTCATTTAAATTCAAGGTTTTGGTATGCAATGTAAGGAAAAATGAAATTTCATAACAATTAATTAGGAATAGATGCTATTTTGCAATTATTTAAACAAATTTTTTAAACAAAAGTCACAGTTTGAATTTTTTCCAGCAGTAGGCTTTTTTTACGGAATCCACTAATAATGTGTTTCCGACGACGTTTTGCTATGATAACCCACAAATTTGTGGAATCTATTATTATTTCAACAATTTTTATAAACAAATTCAGAATCTGGCTATTTTTTAAAGAGTATACTTAATTTGTTTACCAAATCCACTAAGAACCTCATTCCGATGACTGTTTTCTATGATGCTTCCCCAATTCCCAAAAGTTGTAGATTAATTAAACAATTTTCATAAACAAGTTCAGATTTTGGCTATTTTTCAATAAATAGGCTCAATTTAACATAGAATTAACTAAGACTACCTTTCCGATAACTGTTTTCTACGACACTTTGCAAATTTGAAAAGCATTTACTTTCATCATTTATTTTGAATTAATTATTAATTATTCAAACAAATTTTATAAACAAGTGCAGATTTTTCTATTTTTCAAGGAGTAGGCTCAATTTGTTAAAGAATTAACTAAGAATATCTTTCCGATAACTCTTTTCTACGATACATTGCAAATTTGAAAAGCATTTAATTTCATCATTTAATTTAAATGAATTATTCATTATTCAAACAATTTTCATAAACGATTGCAGATTTTTGCTATTTTTCAATGATGTATTCGTTCAAAAAAAAAAATTCTGATTTTTTTTACGAATCTTATTTAATTAATTAACAAATGTGATTAATTTGAAAAGTATCATAGCGAAGAGTCATCGCAAAAACATTCGCAGCTGATTCTTAAATAAAAAATAAAGCTTATGTATTGAAAAGTAGCCACTCTCTGAATTTTTTTATTAATATTGTTTAAATAATTATTAGCTGTTGTCAATTTGAAAAATATCTTAGCGCAGAATCTCAGGAGACAAATTTTTAGACGATTCCGTAAAAAAATTGAGCCTATATTCCTTAAAGAGCTAAACTTTGCATCTGTTTATAAATATTGTTTAAATAATGAATAATTCTTGCGAATTCGCATAATATCATAGTAACGAGGCACCGAAAAAAGATTCTTAGTTGATTACGTACAAAAATTAGGCCTATTTCTTGAAAAGTATCTACACTGTGAATTTGTTTACAAAAATTGTTTCAAACAATTTATAAATAGCATCTATTTTGAATTATTCATATAAATCTATTTGCCGAGAAATCTTATACATTTTTATCAACATTTTCTTACTAAAAGTCTATTCAATCTTATTCACACAAGATCTCCATCAAACCCTATTTTTCAGATCCTTTTAAGTTTTTATTTAACTCTATCTATCGAGTAATCTTATACTTTTCCATCGACTCTATATTTCGAGAAATCTTATACTTTTCTATCGATATTTTCACATTAAACCCCTATTAAATCTTAATTGAGAAAGACTTGCATCAAATCCTATTTTCCAGAACCTTGGAAGTTGTTGTCTAACTCTATTTATCGAGAAATCTTATACTTTTCTATTAACATTTTCTCATTGAAACTCCATTAAATCTTAATTCTACACGACTT
>CAKNWT010273126.1:2257-20885 GCA_932066315.1 Andricus coriarius
GTTTTCATATTCGTAAAAAAATGTAAAAATATCGCTATGCTAATCTGAAAAAATACATTTCTCCTTATTTTCCATGTTAGCCCTGAACGAGCTGGAAAAGGTTTAATCTTACGGAAAATTCTGTAACGGTAAACAGTTCGAATTCTTTAGAATCCCACGACAAAGAAATTACGGTGACGATATAATTTGCAGGAAGAGAAAATTACAATCTGGTAAACTATGCCGGAAAAGAAAATTAAAATCCGGTAAAATATGCAGGAAGAGAAAATTAAAATCCGCCCTATTTTGCTGCAAGGTCTTAACTTTATTGCATTTTGTATTTTAAATACTTGGCCATCGAAATTTAGCCTTCAAATCTCTTACATCTTGTCGTTTTATTACTAAAATTTTACATACATACATGACATTGAAAAAAATACATTAAAACCAAATTTTATTTCAATATAATGTAACGTACTTTTTAAGCTGAAATAAGACACTTCATACAGTAATTTTGATTGCAAAATAGTAATTTTAATTTAAGTGCCAATCGCTAAAACCCGTAGTTTCTTACATAGTATTTTAAAAAGTGTAAAATCGAAGTCATTACCTTGATCCAATTATTTCTTCAAATACTTTTACCAGCAAGAACTTAATATAGACAAATTCATAGATAGAGGATAACAAATTATTTATTTGATTCAGCCCCGTCGAGATTCGAACCCTCATGTTACCCTTATTTATATTCACAAATATCACTAATTTAAAAGACTCGGAAATATAAAGTTGAATTTAAAATAGAATTTTCGTAAAAATTTAGTAATTTACATTTCTGTATACCGCCAGCCAATGAAAATGTAATCCATGTTCGCATTTTTGAATTATAAGCAGAACGACATACTTTTGAGTACCTCGTAAAAGCTAAAACATCTTTCATATTCCATTACTATGTGTATCGTTCTCTCCATCAAATTTCAACAAAATAAAATATGTAAACTTTCATCTCCTGAAATTCTGAAGTTAATTTATTATCCATCAAAATTGATTTATTACGTCTTAATAGAACATGATTTCCGCCCTGCTATATAAATTTAAATTCCAAAAATATACAAGGTGTTCAGAAAAAGTAAGGGTTAATAACATACTTGAAAATTTCTAAAATTTAATCACAAAATTTGTTAACACACTGTTGAAAACGTATGTATGTTAATATGTAAAACAGTTGCAGGTTAGAAGCCGATTTAAATTTTTTAGTAGCATTTTTTTTAAACAAGGAAAATAGAAAATTTAATTTCTTTCCAACAAAATAAAATCTTTTTCTTCATTTAGATATCATACAGTATGGCCGGCCGTAAGCCAGGGAAAACCTGAAAATCAGCGAAATTTTTTGTAAAAATGTTTTCATTCCGTTTATAAAAGATTCTATGTTAAAACTGTTGCAAGATTAAGATTCTGGTATTTGAATAGTAATAGTGAAAGAAAATAAAAAATTGGTCATAGAAAACTTAGGGTATTTTGAAAATAAAGATTTTCTGCCACCCTGATATAAAATTCTTGTTAGTAATTTATTTACCTTTTATTTATATTTTTTTTGCATTTGTTTCCTGCTAACAATTATATTTTTAGTTAACGATTTTAGTATTTCGTTTAAAATTCAACAATTTTGTTAAAACGAGATCCTTTTTGGTTAAAAATTCAACTATTTTGGCGTGAAATTATCTTTTTGTTGAAAATTTACATTTTGATGTTAAAAATTCAACAAAGTCTTTCTTCGTTGAAAATTCAACTAATGCTTTAAAAATTCGTGTTTTAGGTTTGAAAAAATATATCTTTTTTATTAGAAATTTACTTTCTTTTGTATTAAAAGGAAACTGTTGGGTTGAAAATTATTCTTCTTTAGTTGAGGATTCAACTATTTTGTCGAAAATTCGTCTTTTTTGGTTGAAATCAACTGCTTTTTATTTAGAATAAAAAAATTTTTTGTTTGAAATATCTACAATCAGATTATTCGCTGAAAATTCATATTTTTTTTAATTGAACTACTTGTTCGAATGCTAAACCACTCACATTGTTAAAAAATTAGTTTTTTATTGATGATTCATCATTTTATTTCAAAATTCATTTCATTACTTGACTATTCTTTTTTTCAAATTAATTTCTTAAACTGAAAATATATATATTTCAGTTGCATATTCATAATTGTAGGTTTAAAATTCAACTTTTCGATTAAAAGTTGAACTATTTTATTCGAAATTTAGTTGTACCAGTGCATTAAAAAATTTGTTTTTTGGTTGAAGTTTAATCCCTTTGGTTAAAAAATTAAATATTTTGTTGACAATTCGTTTTCCTTTTTGTTTAAAATTAATTTTTTTACTATAAATATCAGTTTTCCATTTTTGGTTAAAAATTTCCTATTTTTGGTAGAAAATTCGTATTTTTTTTTGGAAAACTAATATTCTTTTCAAAATTTCCTCTTCTTTGTTTAAAAATGCAACTGTTTCGTTCAAAATTAACTTTCTTGTTGAAAATGAATATTCTTGGGTTGACAATTCAACTGTTTTACGGCAAATTCATCTTTTGGCTTGAAAGTGTACACAATATTTAATGCTTCCATTTTTTTGTAAATTTATTTTTTTGTTGTTGTGGACAATTCAGCTATTTATTTGAAATTTCAACTATTTGTTGAGAATTCATGTCCTTGTGGAAAATTGGTCTGTTTGGTTTAAAAATTCATCTCTTTTCATCTTTCTTGTTTTAAATCTGATTGAAAATCAAACTATTTTGTTCAAAATTCATTTCATTTTGTTGTTCAAATATCAACTATTGAATTTTTCGTTCAGAATTTATTTTTTGGTTGAAAATCCAACATTTCGGGCTGAAAATACAACTGTTGTCTAAAAAATTCGTCTTTTTGGCTTGAAAATTGAACAATTTGTTTGAAAATGCAACTGTTTTTGGTTAAAGTTCTTTCTTTTCTATTTGAAATTTCGTCTATTTGATAGTAAATTCAAGTATTTGGTTGCAAATACAACTATTTAGTCAAATTAGTTTTTTTAAATCGAAAATTCAGATTTTTTGTTGGATATTCGTCTTCTTGGATTAAATGTTGATCTTTTATGGTAAAAAAAGTCATCTAAATTGGTCAGAGAAAAATCAGGGAAAAGGTAGGGAATTTTAGAAATGAAGTTTTTAGGCCAACCTGTTATAAAAATTATACTTTAGTGATACATTTAGAAACTTCAACTCTACCTTTAATAGGAAAATGTATGCTTTTCATTTAAAAAGTATCATTTCTTTAATGCAGGTACAAATCCGACTTTTTTATATTCGACATTCATGGACGTAATAGCAGTCAGCTTCATTAGCTACCGACTGTCAGCTAATTCTCCTTTACCATGCCGCATATTCATAATATATTTTCCTCTGCTCTCTCCACATCTCATAATGTCTTTTTTAAGCTGCTTATCATCATTGTTGCATTTTTTTGCATACCGCATGAATTGCAAGACCAATTGTACAATCAGTACTATTTACATTCAGGTAGTCCAAAATGCAGATTCCTACTTAAATTATATATTTTTAAATTTTTGTACATATCGCCCGGAAATATCTTCGAATCCACATGAAAATAAATGCATTAAAATAAATGATATTTAGAGGTTCCGCAAGTCCCACGAAGTTTAACATGAATTTTCCATAAAAAAATACATTTTTGTAAATTTTATTCAGAATCGTCAATATTAGGCGAATCAAGTTGAAACTCAACATTCCTCTTCAAAATTAGCCATAGAATACGAAACAAAACTTATTATTTAAATATTACCCGCATAACTCTACTTTATAGGGTTCCGAAAAAACCCATAAGTGAAAAATTGAGCTTTGCGAGTTCTTGCGCTTATTATAATTTTTTCCCGCTTTTTTTATGTATAAATTGTTTATAATACATAAGGTATTGCTTTATAATATTATTTAGATGTTTATGTAAATTTTTTAAACAATTCATTATTGTTTTTAGCAATTTTATCTTAGAATAGAATTAGAAAGTCGCGGATTTTTCCAAACTTTTTAAGTTAATATCAACTTTTCAGTAAGAGCCAGACAATAATGAATTATATTTAGCATTAATAATTGTTTACACAATTTATTAATATTTATTACAATATTTTCTTAGAACTATGCTAGGAAGTTGCAGTTTTTCTGAAATTTTCAACTTTTTGTCCACTTTGTACTTATAGTGAGGTAATAGTTAATGCAATTTAACAAACCTAATTATTTAAACTAATTATTATTGTTTATAAGTATCTTCTCCTATAGTAATGCTACATAGTTGCGGTTTTTTCTGAAATTTTCAACCTTTTGTCCACTTTGTACTTAGAGTGAGGTAATAATTAATGCAATTTAGCAAAACCAATTTCTTAAACAAGTTATTATTGTTTATAAATATCTTCTCGTATATTAATGCCAGGAAGTTGCGGTTGTTTATTTAATTTTTAACTTTTTGTCAACTTTTCACTTAGTGAGGTTAAAATTTATACATGTTATGCTAAACACTTGGGCTTTTTCCTGAAATTTTCAGTTTTGCTTTTACTTTTCAGTTATAAACAAAATAATAAATGAACATCAATAAGAATCATTTTTTATAAAGTTTTATATTCAAAGACACTATTATTAAACATATTACCAAATTGTTTAAACAAATATTTGTGTTAACTTGAATAATTATTACCTCACTCTGATTAAAAAATTGAAAATAAGTTGAAAAATCGGGAACACCCGTGACTTCCTAACTCGTTTATAAAAGAAAATTTGTTAAAAACAATAACAAATTATTTGAAAAATGTATATCAACATTGAAGTATCAGTAAGAAGTAATATTTCATGTACTATAAATAATTGGCAGCCAAAATCTCGCAGAATCCAATTTGTCAAAGCGAGGATATAATTAATTAAAGTTACTAAAAATAATTTTTTAAACAATTAATTATTATTTATAACAATATTCTTTCAGAATAATACTATAAACTTGCGGTTCATTTTTTAATTTTTCACATTTTGTCCAATAAACATAAAACAAAATAATTTTGTTAAGAAATCTCTTTCTTTGTGTATTTTTTTAGAAATAAAAACTTATATAGATTCATTTACCTCTTATTTCACACAAGATGTTATAGAAACTAATCATTTTATTTAGACCTTTTTAATTGACTTGTCTATGGATATTATCATAGATGACAAGTTTTTTTCTTCAGGGAAAAGGTTTCCGGATGTTCCAGATTATTTGCAGACCCACTCCTGTTGGCTACTCCTTATTATTCCACCCTTTGTTTTTCTCTATACTGGAAGATAGCCTTCTTCTTTAAACTAATATTTTTCAAACTTCAGTAAAAGAGTGAAAATACTTCATTCCAAGATAATGTTGTACTATTTAAAAAATGATTCTGTTTAATGTTCATTTATTTTTCACTTATAACTAAACAGTACAAAAAAACTGAAAATTTCAAAAAAAAACTAGAAATTTTTAGCATTACTCTAAAAGAAGATAATTATGCGCAATAATGAATTTTCAAACAATAATCTTTTCAACTTGCCCTAATTATTACCTCTTACTATGTGAAAAGTGGACAAAAAGTAAAAAATTTCAGAAAAAAGCTGCAACTATGTACCATTATCATAGAAGAAGGTAGCCATAAAAAATAATTAATCGTGTAAACAATTATATTTGGTAAATTGCATTAATTATGACCTGACTCTGAGTAAATTGGACAAAAGCTTGTAAATTTTACAAAAACCCACAATTTTGTGGCATTATTTAGAGAGAATATTGTTTAAAATAATAATAACTTGTTTGAACAATTATTTTTGTCATCTTAAAATAATTATTAGCTCACACTAATTGAAAAATGGACAATTTCATAAAAGAAACCGCAGCTATCGAGCTTTATTCTAAAACAATATTGTTATAAATCATAACAAATTGTTTAAGCGATTATTTTTGTTAACATTATTTGATTATTGCTTCGCTCTAACTCAAAATTTAAAAAATTGGGGAAAAACTGCAACATTTTAATTCTACTCTGACATAAAATGGCTATAAGAAACAATAAATTGTTCAAAAAATGCGTTTGAATATCTAATTACCAGTAAAAAGTAATATTTTATTAATAAGAGACAATTAGCATTAAAAGAAGTGCAAAAAAATCATAATCAGCCCCAAAAGTTAACAAAATCCAATTTTTCACTCATGGGAATTTTTTGGGATGCTATAAAACAAACTTATGATGGTGAAATTCAAAAAGTAATTTTTGATCCGTATTCTGTGGCTAAACTTGATTACTGTCAAGCAAATATTAAATACGCTGAATAAAATTACAAAAAACGTATTTTTTATAGGAAATAGGTGTTAAACTTCATTGAGCTTGCGGAACCTCTAAATATATATTTTTCCCTTAAAAGTATTCCCTTAAAAGAATTTCCCCTTAAAAGGCTTCCAGTGAAGTTTTTTAAAGCTTTAAGAGAACTCTAAACATAAATCTTGGGTTCAAATATGAATGTCACAAATATTTTGAAAACATGAAACTTTGAAATGTCACTAAAACCATAAACAGCTGATCTTCCATATTTGGCGAGCTACTTTCTTTTGAAGTGGTTAAAAAAGAGCTTTAACTTTTATTCATCAAAGCACTTGAAGAGATGATAGAGCTGGAACTTTTGGAGAAATTCGTTACGGAGCAGGTAACGAAATCCTGCCAAAGTTGCCGTGTAAACACTACAAACTCGTTTCGTGATCGATGAAAAGAGCGAGGCACGTATAATGTGTTATTTCAACGAGCGGCCGATGGCCCCGTGGCTAGCATGAAAATTTCAGACCGCGATTTAGATAGGAAAGCAACATTGTCGGTACGTGGCAAGAAGCTTGGCACGCTCGCGTGCTTTGAGGTTTGGCTTATGAATCAACGGCTTGTCAAAATTTGACATGTTAGTGACGGCCAGTTATGGTTGCTGTTAGCAGCTACCCATCCGACTTATCTGACACCGTCAAACCACTCGTAACTTCCAGAACCTACTCAAATGTTAAAATGCCTCCAGCAGTTTGTTTTCGATGAACTAGTGATCTAAATTGACAAGCTAGTTTTTTTTAAATTCAGCACATGATCACCATTAGTCCAAAATCACTATAATAAAAATTGACCCCTGACCTTTGACCTCTGGATCATAACTTGTAACCTCACCTTTTTTGTGTGAAGTTAGGCCTCTGACTTTTTAGCTCTGAACCTTGACGAATAACCTCTGACATTTGATTTCTGATCTATCACTCTTCACCCTTGAAGTTTAAAACTTTTCCCTCATTGACCCCTCACCTTTTCCGTCAAAATTTTTTTCTGTGACCCTTTACCTCTGAACCTTGACCTATAACATTCGACCTTTTCCATATAACCATTGACCCCTGACGTTTGACCTCGGAGCTTTGAGCCACAAACTCTGACCTTTGTTATCTAACCCTTAACATTCAATCTTTGATCTCCTGACCCTTCATCTTTGAATTTTGACACCTCGAGTGCTTTGAGATTTAGCTTATGAATTTATACAAATTTGACAAGTGAGTGGCGGCTAGTTGTCGTTGCTGTTAGCTGTAAATACATCTAACGGATATGAATCATCGTGAAACTACTTTTAACTTCTAGAAACTCCTGAAATATTGTAATACCTCCAGCAGTTTGTTTAATGATGAAATAACTATCTGAATTACCAAACCAGTGTATAAATTCAGCACACGATCATCATACGTTTAAAATAGCTATAGACTAACCATTGATCTCGGAGTTTTGACCTTTGAATTTTGACCTGTAACCTGTAATCTTTGCCGAATAACTCTTCATATTTTATCTCTGATATCTGACCCTTCACTCTTGAACATCTGGCTATGACCCCTCATCTTTTTCGTCTAAAATTTAGCCTCTGACCTTTGACCTATGAATATTGTCCCCCTGAAATTTGATCTCTGATCTATGATTCTTCACTTTTCAACTTTTACATTTCACCTTTTTGGTCTGAACCTCGCCTCTGAACTTGGACCCCTCACCTTTGAGCTTTGATGCAAGCTACAAAAGTTGAACTCTAATTTTTCACGAATGCAGAAAAAAGTCAGAGCAAAAAATCTGGCAAAATTCAGGGACTTTCTATAAGAGGCAGTTTAAACAACTGTCAAGAATAATATGATAAATTTCCTAATTTTAATTTGAAGGTGTTTTATTTCGTTTATAAAAAATTCTACGTTAAATATCTTACAACATTGAGATTTTGTTCTTTGAATATTATTGGTCAGGGAAAATGATCAATTGATCAGGGAAAAAAGGGAATTTGGAAAATAAAATGTTGCGACCACCCTCATACAATATTCTTCTTAGTAATTTATTTTGCCTTGTATTTTTATGTCTATTTTTTTCAGTAGCTTCCTTCTGACGCTGATATATTTAGTAAAAAATTTTATTATTTGGATTTATAGTTAAATAATTTAGTTGAAATTTTTTTCTTTATTGAAAATTAGTCTGCTTTGTTTGCAAATGTATCTCTTTTGGTATAAATGTCGTCTCTTGTGGTTAAAAATTCAACTGTTTGGTTGAAAATTAATCTGTTTTGGTTTAGGATTTAACTATTTTTTAATAAATTAGTATTTTTTGGATGAATTTAACTGGATCTAAAATATAATTCAAATCTTGTTCGGTTGAAACATCGAATATTACATGTTTTGTTAAAAATTCATCTTTTCTGGTTAGAAATTCATCATTTTAGTTGAAAACTCATCTCTTTGGTTAAAATTTACTTATTTTGTTAAAAAGTTATCTTTTTGGTTGAACTTAACCATTTTTCATTCAAAATTCAAATGTTTTTTGGACAAAATATGCCATTTTACATTTTTTGTTGATAATTCATATTTTGTTATGAAAAATATTATTATTTGGTTAAAAAGTTAATTTTTTTTTTTTAAATTCAACAATTTTGTTAAAAAGTAATTCTTTTTTGTTGAAAATTCAAGTGTTTTCTTGGAAATCCCTCTTTTAGAGTTGAAAACTCATATTTTCGGGTTGAAAATTAACAAACTGTTCTGTATAAATTTTCTTTTTCTGGCTCGAAACATCAGAATTAGGTTATTTGCTTGAAAATTTAACTGTTTTGTAGGAAATTCAACATTTGATTAAAATCGTATTTCTTTCTTTATTCAAAAATCTTTCTGGTTTGAAGATTTATCTTTTTAGTTGAAAATTTAACAATTTGGTATAAAATATAAATTTTTGGTTGAAAATTAACTTTTTTGTGAAAAATTCATATTTTCAGGATGAAAAGTCAAACGTTTTGTAGATTCGTATTTTTTTGTTGGTGATTCTAAAACCAATCCATTCAGATTATTAAATTTTTCAATTAGGAAAAGAAAACAATCCAAAATATTTAAATGCATTTCTAAAAAATTTCTGAAATTCAAAACATTCTTCTGACAAAAATTTACATAGAAAGAAGACTTCTTAGAAGAAAATTGAGTTAAAATATGTAAACTCAATTAAAAGAAGTCTTAAAAATTATTCATAAGCAAACCCTACAGATTGGAAAGAATCATGAGTTAAGCGTCTCTATTTAAAATTTTTTAAATTAAGATTGAAAAGAAATCCATTTTATCATGAATAATTTTTGCAGAATAAGCAACAAATTAATTCACAATTTAAAAAATTAACGTCCAAAAAACCTCACTTTTCGGCTCATTAGAGACAAGAATAACACAATGAAAAAAGAGGGATTTGAAAATTCAACTACTTGGTTCAAAGTGGAGCTGCTGTATGAAAAAGAAAAATTTTATGATTTAACTTTTTGGTTAAAAATTCATTTATTTTGATAAAAGTGCGATATTTTTACTTGAAATATTAGGAATTTGAAGCGTTTCAATTTAAATGTAATATTAGTACCATCATTGATTTTACTTAAAAGAAAAAATTACTTCCGTAAAAAATCTCGTACTTTACCCTGTTCATAGAAAATTTTTGCCTGAGAACCTTTATAACGACGATTTTTAATTTGAAACTACAAATTTTTTTTCTTTCGGCTTTAGTTTCTCGATTATATGATTAGCGATTTCTTCGAATCTAAAAAATTAGCAAATAAATCGTTAGGATAATATTTAAAATGGTTATAATCAAAAAGTATCTCTTTCAAATCGTCTTGATTTCTACTAGCTTGAATTTCTCTTTTTGATTCTCAAAAAATTAATCGAAACTTTATTTAAAAAGGGGGAAAAGGGGAAATTCCGGTCAAAATTGTTGATTTTACGGGTAGTGAATTTTTCACATTTAAGGGGAAAGGAAAAAAAGGGATTAGGTTTCTACTTGACTTTGCGAGGAACAATAGATTTTGATTCTCATTTTATAAATCCTGATCCACATAAAGTTGACTTACCCAACTTCCTTCCAAAACAACTCAAGTATTTTTTACCACCTCTGGACATCAACTACCTAGCTTGACAGCAGAAAATCTCACTCGTTTTTTTATTTTTATTTCCCATTTTTTGTCCGAAACTAGTGCAGCGGACTTTTCGCTCATAAAATCTCGTTCTCGGAAGTCCCACGTGCAATATGTCGTTCAACTACACAAAGGTCTGGCACAGAAGAGGTGATGCTCAAACCTCGAATGTCGTTTTCACGTACGAGTGGCGCAACCTTCGTATAATGAATTTTCTCATAGAAAACTACGAACTATAAAGTTTGCTCGAAAGCGTGGTGTTATATAATGTAACCGATCCCAAACCCGTTTTCATTCAAAAGAGGGATGAAGGATTTTACGATTTTTGGTGCGAGGACTGTGCAATTTTCAGGGTGGCCGTAGCACATTGGGAGGAATCGGGAACAGGAATTTACTGTTGACCGATTATTTTTGACCGATTTTGATTTAGAATCATTTTTCTTTAGTATTTTGTTCATAAGAGTTACAATTTTCTATTATTATTTAATAATAGTATTAATTGAGAATTACTGACAAAGTTACTTATTTAAGTACCACTATCAAGATGCATTAAAATAATTATGACGAAGCAACCGCTTCTTCAGGCGTAAAATTGCTATACATGATTGTTTATTTAAAAATATTGTTATTAAAAATAACAATTGCGAGTTGTAGCTACACTTTCTTAATGAGATATAACCACTGAGATATTTGCAACATGATTTAACAGAAGAAATCTTTTTTTTCGATGGAAAACGCTACATTTTTGTATCATTTCATAAAATTGTTATTAACAATACAAATATTTAACATTTATACTTTTCTGCAGCTACTTATTATAGCTTGGAATTAATTTGAAATTCGTCTGATGGGAAACACAATACATTCAAGAAATAAAATTTGTTTATTCGAATATTTATAATAATAGTAATTGTTAACTAGTAATTATTTTACATTATAAATACCACTTCTAAGAGATATTTAAACGTTTTTAATCTAGATAAAGTTTTTTGTTGTGGTTGAGCACCGTATAAAAATTATTATTCATAACAATTAGTTGCAATCTTAAACTGAAAATTTATGTTCCTGTAGTGTATCTGCAATAATTCTGATGGATAACGACTTCTACTCAGTCTTCTCTTCGGAGAAGAAAAATAAGATTCGTAAAATTTCAATTTTGACGATCTGTTTGTTTAAATAATAAATTCCACGGAGTAAAATTAAACAATAGGACCTAAAGTCAGGAAATTTTATTAGTCAGGAAGAGTCAGGGGTTATGAAAAAAAATCTTTCAAAAGTCAGAGAATCTATGAAAGGCACTTTAAATGACTGAAAAGGATAATAAATTCGAAATTTTATAATTTCAATTTGAAATAATTTTATTCAGTTCAGAAAAGATTCTCTGTTAAATTTGTTGTTGAATTTTAAACTTAAAAATATCAGTTTTCAATCAAAAATGGAATAGTTAAATTTTCAGTTAATAAATTAATTTTTCAGAAAAAAAACAACAAATTTTAATCTAAAATGATGAATCTTTAACTGAAATTGATGAATTATAATCCAAAAGGATGCCAATGTGATACATTTTTTTAATAAAATGATGAGTCTTTTACTGGAATAGATGAATCTTCAACTGGAGTAGATAAATTTTAAGTCAAATAGATGAATTTTTAACAAAAGAGTTTATCTTTCAACCAAAGTACTTGTATTTGCAACCAAAAAGTTGAATTTTCAACTAAAATTGTACATTTTTAACTGGAATGCTTGAATTTTTAACCAAAAAGATGAATTCACATACAAGAAAATTAATTTTTATACAAAAGATTAATTTTCTACAAAAAAAGAAGATTTTTCAACAAAATACGTGAATTTTTAACGAAATATTTGATTTTTCAACACAAAATATCAGTTTTCAGCATAAAAATTCCATTTTTCAGTTTACATTTTCGATTCAAAAAATTAATTTTCAACCAAGCTTATAAATTTTATACTAAAATGATGAATCATTGACTAAAATATTTTAATTTTCAACTAAAAATGGTGATTTTTTAACCTGAAATTAGATGGTTCAATTTCAATTTTTTTATTATGTTCAACTAAAGAGATGAATTTTTAAATACAATGTTAGAAAATTCAATCACAAGTTTGAGCGCGCCTAGAGCGCGCGACTGTTGTTTCTCGCGCATCGCGCTCGATAATATATTTATCTCGCGCTACGCACTCGGTCTTTGTATTTCCCCCATATTTGTGCACAGACCTTTTAAGCATCGACAACTGTAATTTGGTGATTGTGAATTCTCTTTCGTTAAATCTCTTTTGGCTTTAACGAACACATTCTCATCAAGATTGTCGTGTTTCGCACTCGATTTTGTAAATAATCTGAACTTTTCTCCATTATGTTCAACATTACTATATTAAATGTATATCATATTTATTTCTGTATCTCAAGCTGGTTCTGCTTATTAGGATTTTGCAAAATAATTTACAAATTTTATTTTTCATAATTACTTCAATATTTCCTTCTTATTTTGCACTAATTTTTATACTCAGCTACCCTAAAAAATCTATCATTTTATCAGTTCAATTTCAACGTTATTTTTTATAATTTAAACTGAAAATATGCCTACTGGTCTAGAGTGGTTCTAAGAAAATTCGCAGATATAATTTAGGCGAAAAATTTTGTTGAATAAAAAGTTATTATAGCTTGTGTCGTTTTTCCAATAAGTAAATTTTTAATTTTTGATGTATTTTTATAACAAGAGTTTATAGCAAGTTTGTAGATCTTTTTTGGTTAAAGAACTTTTGTCTTTTCAATTTTTTTCGCCTTTCGTGCCGTTTTTCCAAAAATGTATTCCAAAAATTTAATTTTTTTATTTGTATTTTTATTTTTTAGGATTGAAAAAAAACTACTCGCCCTTTCTAAAAATTATAAATAACAAATTTGCACATCCTCCTTGAGCGAACAAGTTTGCCTATTATTTTTTTTTCTTTCCTTGTGTCGTTTTCCAAAATATTAAATTTTTTTATTTGCAATCTTATTTTTTGCGATAAAAAAAAACCTAAGCATCCTATCGAAAAATTGTTGATAAAAAATTTGTAGCTATTTTTTGGATAAGCATCTTCTTTCTATTCATTTTTCCTCATAGCTTGTGTGGTTTTTGGATGCATAATTTTTGTCTATTCATCTTTTTTCGTATCTTGCATAGTTTGACTACAAAATGGAGTTTATCATTTTTAATTATTTTTTGTGCGATCAAAATTTGAATTTTCGATTTTTCAAAAAAATTCAAAAAGTTTTCATGATAATCTTGTAGAGTTCTCAAAAAGAAACGTTTTTCTCTTCTTGACATTTTTTCATATCGTGCGTTGTTCGGCTTAAAATGTTAATTTTCGTTTAATTTTTTGGATTTTGAAAATGCTATAACTCTGATAATTTTCTTTTAAAACTTTTAAAACCAATACCTTCTCATTAGGATGAGAATGTAAAAAAAATATTTCCTCTTAAAGAAAAAACGAATTTTCAACAAAATAGCTCACTTTTCAACCAAAGAGATAAATTTTTAATTAAAATGATGAATCTTGAACCAACAAAAATTAATGTTAAGCAAAAGAGTTCAACTCACAAAATTAAATTTGTATTCCAAAAAAAATGAATTCTGAACGAAAAATCATGTAGTTGATATCCCAACCAAAAAAATTAATTTTTAATCAGAAACAGTGGAATTCAACAACAAAAATAACTACTTTTCGACATGAGTTTAATTTTCAACTCAACAAGATTTTTTAATCGTCAAGGGAGAGAAACAATTGCAAACAATCTGTTTAATTTTCCAGCAGAGAGATGAATAATTGAATTTTCAACTAAAAACTATCATATAATCAAACATAATAGTTCAATTTTAACTTTGAAAAATTGAATAAACTAAATTAAAATTCTCGCGCTTTAAAGTATGTAGATACTTTTATTTCAACTTATCCGAAGTTTACCAATACGGTGGTTTAATATAATTTAATAATATATAATACGGTGGCTTTTTTTTAAGACAAAAGAGTTTTTAATTCTGCTTAAAATTTATGTTAAATAATAATTTTTGTCGCTTACGAAAACTGGATCTGATGATTATAAGTGCTGCCTCAAAAGTGATGAGTTTGAAACATGAAAAAAGACTTGAAAATCATCGGAACAATGATTTTGTGACACTATTATTCTACCTGATTTCACGAGTTCACATTTTGGCCACACTGAAAAAATAGCTGGTGTATTGCAGCGCAGCGGATACAATACCGTTTCAGTTTTAAATATTACATCGTTCGCACACAATTATTATTAATATAACTATATAAACTTAGAATACAAATTATAAAAACATGGTTTCTCAATTAAAACTCAAAAACCAGCAGAAAGTATTTAAAAAATTATTAAATTATGTTTCCATAGCAATTCATTGCTACTCATTAAATTAGTAAGTCGGCACTACTAAGCAGATTAGTAGAATACCCTTACTAATTCATTTAGAAACATAAATCTTACCATTTCATTTAGTAGAAACTGATAAAATTACTAATTAAACAGTCAGATACAATGCCACTAATTGCATTAGTAAAATTTCCACTAATTCGGATTTAGAGATTGGTCTTTGAATATTAATGGTTAGGTAAATTCAAAAATTGGCCAAAAAAAATCATTGAATTTTGAAAATGATGTTTTTCGGTCGCCCTGAATTTTTCTTGGTAGCTGCATCTCTTTACTTGAAACTCAAAACTGAGTCTTGTTTGCTTTTGTTAATTTCCCCCGTGTTTCCTTAAAGTATGCCAATTTCATCTATACGAGTCTAGATTGTAACGCAAACATTCCATAATCTCGGAAAGGTACCTTACGAATGGAGAAATACCACAAGGATCATGTACTTGCATATATGTATCTTAATACTCGTCTACTGAGCTTAGTACACTCAGATACGTGACGAACTGTTGTAAATTCAATCAGGAAAGCTCGAGCAAAGTTAGTTGATTGATTTACTTGCCGTGTCAACGTGCAGGATTCAATCCTCTAAATTATAATGTGAAACATAAACGGCTCTCGACGTTTATTGCCAGAACAGTCAGTTACGAATGTCTCATATCATCATCATTAAAATGATGAGGAAAATGTACAAATCTGTGCCATCCTCCACATCTATGTAGGAGAAACCAGTACGAGGTGGATACCAGTACGAACTGAATAATGGGAAAAAGTGACTGGGTTTTAAAGATACATTTCTGTAGTATTTTTTATGAGTAGCACAATTTAAAACGAGTTTGATAATCAGATTTTTAACACTAAGTTGATATTTTTTAATTGAAGAATTGAAAAATGTTTTTTTGACATGGTGATGTCAATATTATTGGCTGACAGAGTATGACTTTTTAATGAATTAAACTGCTTTCACTATTCTTTCACTTGTTCCTTCGATTCTTCTAACTTTTGGCTTTAAAATTGTGTAATGATTGGTTCTCTTCATTTTCATCGAAAATATATTTTACGTGTTCTTATGAAAAGTATCACTAGGTATGAGGTGAATAAATTGTGAACAGACTAGGCTGGGACATCAAAGTTTTTTTCCATATCCAAATAAAATTATTTGTAGTTTTTTGTATCTCTGATGGTTGGTAGAAATTCGGAAGAGTGCCGAAAGAGTACCATCTGAATAAAATTTCAACGATATATGCGATATTGCTGTTTTCAAAATAATGTTCTAGCTTTAATTTGATATGTAAAACTTTTCCCAATTGTTCATCATTTATCAATATTATCACTTCCAAAGTTTTTCTATCCATCTTGTACTAGTTTCCTCCATCTTGTGTATTTAAAAATAAACATGATCACATAAGGCAATTATGCTTAATTTTCAAAATTCCCTGATTTTTCTCTGACCGATTTTTTATTTTCCATGACCATTCTTATTCAAAGACCAGCATTTTATCCTTGTATATTTTTTTACACAGAATCTTCTATAAATTTTTCTTTTTAAAATTTACTTATTTATTTTTACCAAAATAGATGACTTTCCTACCATCAGAGATGAATTTTCAATCCAAAAGAATGAACCAAATAATTGGCTTTTTTTTAGAAAGGAGTTAAATTTTCAATAAAAAAAAAACATTTTCTATCCAAATTAATGAATGTTTGATAAAACAGTTGAATTTTCAATCAAAAAGATGACTTTTTCACAAAGTACGTGCATTTTCAAAAACAAAGTATTCATATTTGATATCTCAACCAGAAAAAGAACTTCAACAGAATAGTTCAAAATTTAAACGAAGAGATAAACTTTCAACTAAAATTATGAATTTTCAACAAGTAGAGATTTTTCAGTCAAGAAGGAAAAAAATGTCATCTAAATTGTTGAACTTTCAAGGCTAAAGATACATTTTCTGATAAACAGTTGAATTTTCAACCCCCACACACTTGGTGGTAGGAGGGGGACCTACATTTTAAGGTGGGTTCCGAACCACCAAGAGCAACAGCTTTAAGTACTCAGAGAACCTTTTTTTGAACTTTTGAGCCTAAAGATGAATTTTCTAATAAATAGTTGAATTTCCAACCCAAAAATATAAATTTTCAACTAAAATGATTGATTTTCAACTGAAAATTGAGTATTTACATTTTTAATTAAAAATTTAAATATAAATAAAAAAATAAAAAAGTTTTAACAAAATAATTAAATTTTTAACCAAAGAGATGAATCTTCGACCTAAAATATTAATTTTTTTTAAATAGTTCACCTTTTATCCAAGTAGTTGAATTTTGAGTTTAAAAATATCAGTTTTCAACAAAATAGTTAAAATTTCAACCACAGGTGAATTGTCAGCTGAAGTGATGAATCTATAAACGGAATGGTTAAATTTTCAGTTAAAAAATTTATTTTCAACCAAAAAATACGAATTTTCGACCAAAGAGATGAATTTTTATCTAAAATGATGAATCTTCACCGGAAAAAAAATGATTTTTAATAAAGCGGTTCAACCTTCAATCAAGTTGTTCAATTTTCAACCAAAAAAGATACTTTAACGAATAATGTGATAGTAGATATTTCTTTAAAAAAATTTTAATTTTCAATTATAAAACAGTTAAATTTCGACCAAAGAAAATTTTAATTTAAATAAAAAAAACTGTTGGATTCAACCAAAAAAGATTAATTTTTAACAAAATAGTTCAATTTTCAATCAAATAATTTAATTTTTAAACCAAATTGTGAAATTTCTAAGCTAAAAAGGTAAATTTTCAACCAAATGGTTAAATTTTTAAATAAAAGAAATTAAACATTAACCAAAAACAGTTGCATTTTCAACCAAATAATTGAATTTTTTAAACAACAGTTGAATTTTCAACCAAAAAATATGAATCTTTACTCAAAAAATAAATACATTTTTCATCCTAATAGAAGAATATTTAACAAAGCAGTTAAATATAAAAATCTAAAACGAAGAATTTTTCTTTTAAAAAAATGTCAGCAGAGATGAATTTTCAACTAGAATTATGAATCTTCAACAAGAACAAAATTATTTTTTAGCAAGGTAGTTTAACCTTCAACCAAGTTGTTCAAGTTTTAACCAAAAGATATGATTTAGCAAATAATGTGATAGTAGATATTTCCCAATAAATATTTTAATTTTGAATTAAAAAATAGTTGAATTTCGACCAAAGAAGATTTTAATTTTAATAAAAAAACAGTTGAATTCAACCAAAAATACCAATTTTTAACAAAATAGTTGAATCTTCAACCAAATTATATTAATTTTTGACTAAACAGTTCCATTTTTAACCAAAAAAGATTAAACTACTACTACCAAAAGATATGAATTTTCTACCATCAAGGATGGATTGGATTTTCAATCCAAAAGGTCCAATTTTCAGAACAAAAGGACCTAATTTTTAACAATACATTTGAATTTTCGACCAGAAAAGATGACTTTTTAACAAAATAGTTCAATTTTCAATCAAATAATTTAATTTTTAACCAAATTGTATAAGTTTTAAGCTAAAAAGGTAAATTTTCAACCAAATGGTTTAATTTTTGAACAAAAGAGATTAAAAATTAACCAAAAACAGTTGCATTTTGAACCAAATAATTGAATTTTTTAGACAACAGTTGAATTTTCAACCAAAAAAGATAAATCTTTAATC
>CAKNWT010273144.1:0-16398 GCA_932066315.1 Andricus coriarius
GTTAGAAGTTTTAAATAGTGGTTTCGTAAGTGTGCAAAGGAGAAAAACTAGAACGTATATTTTGGGTTTTTCAAAAGAAGACAAATACAGGGAGTTCACCGTTTTAAAATAAAAGAGGATTATATATTCTTAAATTTGTTAAATTGATTGTTTCTTGTGGATCCTTGTGAATTCTTTATCATGAGAAAAATCAGAAAAAGAGAGCATTCATGGAGATGTTATTTATAAAGAGAGAGGGAAAAAAGCTATTAATTTAAAAAGGGACCTCTCAAGATATAACAAAGTATAGGGTAGAGTAATTAACTGGTTAGAATGATTTTCTTTGACTAGATAACAGAAAGATTTCTTTTTTATTAAACAATCAATTTCTCAATAAATATATTCGCTAACATTAAACTTAATCAAGTTTTCAATTAATGCTGTTTTAAATATTTTCTTTACAGGTTTATTAATTTTTCATATCTAGTTATTCCTTATAAATAATCCCTGATGAGGTCTAAATTGACCTCGAAACATGTTGGTCCTCTCGTAGTATAAAACGAACGGAGAAAGGAAAAAGTGAGAGGTTGGTTTTTGGTTGACTTTTTCCTTTTTTTTCATTGCGTTATTCTTGTCTCTAATGAGCCGAAAAGTGTGGTGTTTTGGAAGTTTATTTTTTGATTGTGAATTAATTTTTGCTTATACTGCAAAAATTATTCATGATAAAATGAATTTCTTTTCAATCTTAATTTGCAATATCTCTATTGAATTAAAAAAATTATATGTACAGATATTTCAATTTTGTTTGAATTATTTATAAAGGTTATTAATAAATTAAATGTATAGCAATGAAATTTCAGTTTTAAAGAAGAATATAATGCTATAATGATGTAATTAAAATAATTGTTTAATGCTTGTTATGTTGCCAACTGATTATTTAATTATTAACTTATTCTGTTAAAATTTAAATTTTCTGGAATTAGTTTAGAAGGTTATTAATAAATCAAACTTTCATACATGGAAGTTCAAATTGAAAAAAAACATTAAGTAAAAATTATTTTAATGCTTTAATGAAAATTATAGTTCAAGGATTCTTATTTTGTGAAATGATTAATTAGTTATTGGCTGATTAATTGAATATGGGATATAATTAGTATAATAACAGTTTATTTATATTTAAAATACCCTTATTACTATTAAGTAATTTTTCAAATGTGCTTGATTTTGTAAAATGAGTATTTGAATTTAGTTGTGAATTTAAAGTACCTCTATTCCACTTATGTAATTTCTGTCAATGTTCGTCATGTTGTGAAATGATTACCTGAATTGAGTTACAAAATTGTATGTAATCATGTAAGATTTTTTTCTTAAATTACTACGAAAGGTTACTAATAAATACAATGTTCAGAAATGAAAGAGAAAATTAAAAAAATCTGAAGTAAAAATTACTTGAATGCCTAGATGAAAAGTATAGTTTAATGCTTTTTATGTTGTGAACAGATTAATTAATTACAAGCTGATTTTTTTTCACAATATTAAATTATATTACGTTCCATTGGGACTTGGGGGGAACCTTCCATTATTGTTATTTTGAACAACAATTATCTCGTAAACCGTAAGAGATAGGTAGAAAATGGATGTCATTTTTTAGTATTGAGTATCGCATATACTATCTATAATATGATATCCATATCATAAACTGTTATCGATTTTGACTTATCGCTTACGGTTTATGCGATATTTATTGATAATAATAACAGTAACGGTAATTTATGTGTGGAACGTTCCAGTGGAACTTTCCGACCGGCGGACGTTTTACACCTCCCGGGAACGTTCCAGGAACGTTACGTGCTATTAGGGCAAAGATTAAAATTTAATTTGTTTAAATTAAGTACATAAATTGATTATTTAATTGAAGGCTATGTAATTGTATATTGACTATAATTTTCATAATAAAATATTATCTATTTTTAAAAACTCTATTCCAATTGTATAATTTTTTTAAATTGTTTGATGTTGTGAAATAAGTATCTGCATATGTATAAGCATTTATATTGAATTTTTCTGGAATTAGTTTTAAAATTCATCGATAAATTAAATGTCTAGAAATGCCATTTCAAATGAAAAAATATATTCGGAATGTTTTAATAAAAATAATTGTTCAATGCTTTTCTGCTGTGAAATAATTAATTATATATAAACGGATTCTATTAAAACTTAAATTTTCTGGTATTAGCTAAAGAGGTTTATCAATCAATTAAATTTTCAGAAATAAAAGTTCAAATCCTTCATATGAAAAAAGGTAACCTCCATCTTGTGTAAGATTGTTGTATAGTAGGAATCGTTATGTAATCAAATATTGGATATGGTTTGTATAATAAAAGTTTATTTATATTTAAAATACTTCTATACCAATTTCATAATTTTTCACATGTTTACGATGTTGTAAGATAATTATCTAAATTCAATCTTCAAAATTATATGTAAATATGTTTTTAATTTTTTTATGGCATTAGATTAACAGATTATAAATAATTTACATTTTTAGAAAAATATAAGATACAAATTATTTTTATATTTCAATGCAAATAAGAGGATGGTGGGATGTGGAATGCATAGAAAGCAGAGAGCGTATGAAGTTATCATTAACAGTTGGAGAAGAGGAGAGAAAGAAAGGTGTATAATAAAATAAAAAGGGAACACGAGAAATCACTAGATGTAAAACGACAGGAGGAGAAGGTCAGGTACATGGAGGAAGTACAGAAAGCAATCAGGGAAGGAAGAGAATGGGAGGTGATCAATACAGAAAGGAGTGGATGGAAATGAATCAATGAAGAGATAAGTATGGATGAATGGACGGTATATTTCAAGAAATTGCTCGGAGAGGTGGATAGTAAGGTGATATTGGAAGGTAGAAAGATCAAGGGGGAGGCATGGAAGGTGGGAATGAGGTGACCAAAGAGGAGGATTCAGGAAGGGGATGTGGACAGTGAAAACATTTTTGTTCTAAATTATCTAGTCAACAGGAACCTGGGACAGAAAAAAGGAAAACTGGTCGCACTCTTCGTACATTTTAAGGCAGCTTTCAACTCGGTGAGTAGGAAAGTTTTGTGGAAGGCAATGAAAGAAAGGGAGGTGGACGAAGAGCTGATTGAGAGGATAAAAGAGGTCTTTACGAAGATGAAGACAAGGGTGAGGATCGGGGAACAGAAATGTGAGGAGTTCTGGACAGGGAGGGCTCTCAGACAAGGGTGCCCGTCAAGTCCGGTATTGTTCAGCATATTGTTAGCAGACCTAGAAGAGAAAATGAAAAAGAAAGGTAAAGGGGGCACGAGTCTAGGAAATAAAAGAATATACTTGTTAGCATACGCAGACGATGTTGCAGAGTATGTGAGAGAGAAAGACCTGACAATTAATGTGACGAAGAGATAGATAGCTTCAGGAAGAGATAGAATGAAGTAAAGTATGGATGGAAAATAAATGGGGAAATGGTGGAAATGGTAGAGGAATTTTGTTATTCAGGATTCTGGTTCGAAGCGGGTGGTGCAAATAATCTTCAGGTGAAAAAAAAGGATGGAAAGTGCGAGAAAGGTGATGGTTCAAGTGTAGAGGATTAGAAAAAGAAGATTCAAAGAGGACTGGAAGATAAGAGTATGATTGTTTTATTCACTGGTATGGTCAGTGATGTGTTATGGAGTGGAAATTTGGGGGCGGAAGGAGTACCAAAAGGTAGAAAACATGCAAGAATTTCGAAGATAAGCTTAAGAGTGGTAAGGGTAGCAAAGTTGCACAAGTATGCCTACAGGAAATACTAAATATAGAGAGGAGAGGTAACACGGAACATTCAAGATGGGAGGAGGAGAGATGGAAGGTGAGAAGGGAATGGAGAATGTTTGGCGAGGGGAGGGAGTGGCAGGTAGTAGCGGGGGAAATGAATAAGAAGCAGGAAGAGAAGAGGTGGGAAAAGATTATGGAGTCAAAATATAATAACTGGTATAGATTCGTCAAGATAGAAGGGGTCCCAGAATATCTAGGAAAATTGAAAAAAGAGTGCAGGTGGTCCAAGATGATACGTTTCAGAATGGGAGAAGGCGCGAATGAGTGTAAATATTGGATGAGTGAAGAAATTAAAATTTGTAGAGTATGTGGTTATGAAAGGGAATCGTGGGAGCACGTGTTGGAGAAATGTGCAGGGGAAGGAGAAGGGGAAAAGAGTGTGATAGATAAAGTTAGGTGGATAATGAGCGGTTGTGGACAAGGGGAAAAGTGCATGAAGAGCTTATAAGAGAAAAGGGAAGAGAGAATGCATGGGGGAGGAAAAACCCAAAATTTAAATATGTATAGGGAAAATTAGTGTTCCGTGTATTGGGAAAGCTTGAAGAGTAATGGTAAGAGGAAATGGAAGCTCTGGAAGGTCTCGCGCACTTGCTATAGATAATACTTAATAGTCAGTAAGATAATATTAAGGAACTTGTAAATAATAAGAAGGCGAAACGATTATTCGTTAAGATAAGCATAACGCATAGTGGTTAAGTGAAATTGTAAAAGATATAAAGGGAACGGAGCCTTCAAACCCGCAAAACGGATAATAATAATATACAATACAATAATTGAAATTTTCAGATAAATATTAAATACAATTTATTCTAATATTTCAATGAAAATAATTATTAAATGCTTTCTATGCTGTGAGCTCATTAATTATATATTAACTGATTCTGTTAAAAATTACATTTTCTGGAATTAGTTAAAAGATGATTGATAAATTAAATTTAATGAAAGAAAAGTCCAAATTTGAAAAAAATATATATATAAAGTAAAAATTATTTGAAAGATTCAATGAAAATAATTTTTTCATGCTTTTTATGTTGTGAACTGATTAATTAAGTATTATCTGATAATTTTGTTCACAATATCAAATTACATAAAGATTGAAATTTCACCCTCAAACGGTACACTGGTGCGGATTCGCACCGGAAATTTTTTTATTTTGATGGCATTTACGCAGGCACAGCTGCAGCAGCTTATCCCCACTATATTAAATATATATGTTACATATGCGCAATATATGCTAGATGTTTATTATATGTTCAATATATTAAATATTTAATATTAACATTGCAAAAAGCCCAATTCGCACCAGTGTACATTTGACGTATGCTGGGTTGGAGGGTACCGTTTCAGGGTTAATTTTCTTTAATTAAGTAACATACATTGATTACTCACTTTGAGATTATTTAATTGAATATTGGTTATAATATGTATGATAAAAGTTTATTTATATTTAAAATAGCACTATTCCAGATACATGAATGCCCAATTGTTGCTGGGATGCGAAATGAGTATCTGAATTCAATTTTCAAAATTATATGTATATACGCTTTCATTTTTGCTGGAACTAGTTCAAAAGGTTATTAATAATTCAAATTTTCATAACAATATAAAGTAAAAATTATTTGAATGTTTCGATGAAAATAATAAATTGATATTTTTCATGTTCTAAACTGATTTATTTTTTTCACAACATTGAATTACATAAAGATTGCATTTCAATTAATTTTAATTAGGGAACTATAATTTTTATAATAAAAGTTTTTTATTCAAATACATTCATTATAATCATATAATTTTTTTAAATGTTTGCGATGGTCTGAAATGATTGTCTGAATACAATTTCTAAAATTATATGTACATATGTTTTGATTTTTTATAAAATGTGTATAAAAGGTTATTATTAATTTGAATTTTAAGTAATGCAATTAAAAAATTCTAAGATATTGATTAGAAATTAATTGAACATTTAAATTGAAATATTTGTGTAATGATTTTTATGTTTTGAAATGATTGATTAATTACTGATTCTATTGGAATTTAAATTTTCTGGAATTTTTCCAAAAGCTTATTAATAAATCAAAATACTCAGAAATGAAAGTTCAAATTTAAAATAAAATATAAAGTAAAAATAATTGCATTGTTCCGATGAAAATAATTGTTTTAGGGCTTTTATGTTGTGAACTGTTTAATTAATTATTAGCTGATTAATTTTAACCACAATATTGAATTACATAAAGATTGCAATTAAATTGTGTTAAATTCAGAAACATAAATTGATCATTTACATTTAGGTTATGTAATTGAATACTGGTTATAATTTGCATAATAAACGTACATTTGAATTTGATATACCACTACTTTAATACAATTATTTTTTAAATGAGTCTGATGTTGTGAAACGAGTATCTGCATTTAATTTTCAAAATTATATGTGAATATGTTTTTATTTTTTCCGAAATTAGTATTAAACGGTACTAACATATATTATATTTTCAGAAATTATAGTGAAAATTTTCTTAAAATTTAGAATAAAAATTATTCCAACGCTTGAATGAAAATGATAATTTAATGTTTCTTATGTTATAAACAGATAATTAATTAATAGCTGATTACCTTTTTCAACAATTTTAAATTACGTGATGATTGAATTTTAATTGCTTTTGATTAGGTAACATGAACTTATTATTTACTTCAAGGTTATGTAATTGAATATTGACTATAATTTGTATAATACAAGTTTCTTAATGTTTAAAATGCCTCTATTCCAATTATATTATTTTTCAAATTTTTGCGATGTTCTGAAATGAGTATCTGAATTTTGATTTCGAAATGATGTGCATATATATTTTTATTTTTTCTGGATTACTTTAAAAGGTTATAATTAATTCAAATTTTCAGAAAAATATGAAGTAAAAATTATTTGAATGATTCGATGGAAATAATTCTTCAATGCTTTTTGTCTAATAAAATGATTAATTAATTATTGGCTTATTAATTTTCTTACAAAATTAAATATAATTATACATATAATTAGTATAATAAACGTTTCTTTTTTTCAACTTATCTCTATTACAATGAAGTAATTTTTTATAATATTTATGATGTCAAATGAGTATCTGAATTTAATTTTCAAAATTATACGTACAATGTTCTTGTGTTTAATTTTTTTCAGAAAATTACTATAAAAATTTATTAATAATTACACTTTTTAGAAATCAAATTTCAAGTTAAAAAAATATGAAGTTAAAAAATATTTGATTTTTTAATGGAAATATTTATTTAAGGCTTTTTATTTCGTAAGCTGACTGATTCATAATTGAATTTCAATTTTTTTCGATTAAGTAAATAAATTGATTATTTACTTTAAGGTTATGTAATTGCATATTGGATATAATTCGTATAATAAAAGTTTATTTACATTTAAAATACCCCCATTCCAGTTATATAATTTTTCAAATGTTTCGGATGATGTGGTGTGATTATCTGAATTCCATTTTCAAGATTATATGTACACATGTTTTCATTTTTTCTGGAATTAGTTTGAAAGATTGAAATTCGACATTCGAATGCCGCTCGACGAACTGATTTCCATCTTGGACATGCTTCCACATTTTGTATTATAAGTCGAGAGCAAGTGAATATTTCATTATGTTCTTGGTCTCATTTTAAAGAGGAGACTTAAAGCTTTAATTGATCGAAGTTTGAATTTCTCTAATTGAATTCCCTGAGGCATGGAGGAGTGGGACTTAATATATCGCTGAGATAACCACCAAAAAAGAGAGGCATGTATCTTAATTCAATTCTCAAAATTATATGTGGATATATTTTAATTATTCAGCGATGTTTTGTCGTACGCTGTTGTTTTTCTAAATTAATTATATGTTCTAATATGATAATGTTTTAATGATTTGGCGATGTTTCTTGATTCACAGATTTACAAAAATGGTCGTGAAATGAGGATTTGAATTGAATTTTCAAAATGACATGTACAATGTACATATGTTTTACTTATTTAGCAATGTATTTTGATACGCTCTTCTTTTTGTATAAAAATTTATTTAAACATGCTAGTGCAAATACATGTTCAATGATTTTTATATTAAGAACAGAGAATCGGATCAGTGAAAGTACCCGCAAATGTCATTGTACAAAAATTAATCTTTTTTTTCTTTAAAATATTAGATTACGTAACGTTCACTTGAAATTTTCAAATGATATCTCGCCATATACTATTATCAATAGTAATAGTAAATTTGTTTGCGAGCAAACGAAATTAAAGTTTTTGAAAAAAACGTTAATAATACGCATTGTGATCACTTGAACTGTAGGTGAAATTAAACGTTGTAATGCACATGGATTAAACAGTAACAATTACTCTCTGCTGAGAGTGGTCTTTATTTAAAACAGTTAAACTCTAATAATTTAATTTCTACAAATTATAATAAGATATCTTGAATCCGAAACGATGAGACAAGCGTACCTTTGATCGGTTTGACGACGACTGATTTGCACAAGCAAGCTGCGAAAGGTTCCACACACACACGCACACACCAAATTTAAAGAGTGTGACTGATGATAAGAATAAGAAGTATGGAAATAGAAACAATAAATATGATATTAAAATTTAAATACTAGAATTGGCATAATGACAAATGGAACCTCTTATAAAATCAATTTGTAAAGAAAAATATGTCGATCAATCTTCAATTAATAAAGACAAGCTTTCAATATAAAAACACAGATTAAAATTATCATTCAATCTCGAACGAAATTCTACGTTACATGGATTCACTGAATAAATTCTTTGAGAATATAATTTTAGCAAGAATTTGATTGGTCAAGAAATTTGAACGAATAAATAGTTATTCGAAAAATGAGTAATGAGAAAAATGTATACAAAAGTTAGCGCGCGCACATAATAGTCTAGTATTAATGAATTTTAACTTCCTGCATCGCCATTGGCGGATCATCTGATCGGAAGCTGACATTGTAAGTTCTTCTGATAAAAGTAATTTTGCACATGGCCATATCCTCGGATAACTCCAAAAATGTTACTATTTTTCCAAATTTTGTAACGCTTCCTGTTTTAAAATTGAAAAATTTGAATGCCTTTCAGGTTGGAAAAAAATGAAAATTGTATGCTTTGAATTATAATTTACGTAAGTTTCAAGGCTACTAACTTAAAGTTGAAAAACAAGAAAAATAACTTGCGTGTAAAATAAAACTTAAAAGCTGTTATTAACACAAGTCCATGTTTTATTTTAACAGTAGCACAACGCATGTGACAGAAGAAAATGGTACAGTTTCTTAAATTGAATTATACATTTCAAATTGATAAATAGGGTTTGGTAATTCCAGATTATGATGAAGAAAAACTATTTCTTCAACATGCTGCGGTAAAATTTTGGACATCTTAGAAGTTACCACGTTCCCGGAAGTTGCAAACAAGCGTTTACTACTTGCTTGTGTAGCAGGAATTCGTAAATAATTAAGAACTATGATGCGCAAAGTTAGAAACCTGTCTTCATTGTCTTTCCACCAATTTAGCGGATTTGTGTCCATTTGTTCAAGGCTTTCCGACAAGTATTTGTCCAATTCTTCAGCTCATGGCTATGCAGGGTGGCCCAAAAATATACATTTTGGAATTTTCGACCCGCGCAGTCGCCAAATCGTTCTTTCGTGAAAACAAATAAATACACATTTTTTTATTTTGAAACAAAATGATTCTTAGTACGTTGTGTGCAAATTTGGTGTCTTATGGAGTTTAATAAGGAAAACGTATACTTTTTTTACTTCTTCGATTTTGTTCAAGAAATTATAAGTCAATTTATTTATCCTTTTACGGGCTGAGTTCGTCCAGTCTAATCTATAAAGTGCTTTCAAAGTAACTGGTTTACAGTGTATTAGTGTTGCCATCTCTGTGCCACGTCAGTTACTCGATACAATGGCTCTCGAAATCTCTGAGGATAAATTTGAACTTTTAATGCAAAAATGGGGAATCTGGAGTCCCCACTTTCAGCTCTCCACGACAAAATAGACCATCTTACGCTGCAAAATTAAGAGCTTAAAGTCGAGCAAGAAAATCTGAGGTCGGTTATTACGGAACAAGACCGGAGAATCGAGGCAATGGATAGAGCATTAAGAAGCAACAACTTTATTATTTTCGGTGTTCTTGAGAAAAACGACATGAACCTGGTGCAGTCAATATGTGGTATTTTCAAGCAGCAACTTAATATTGAAATACGCTTAGACCAGGTCGAATCGGTTTTGACGGATTGTAGGAAAAATCCGAGTTAAACCCGGTCCCCTCCTAACTCAGCTACGTTCCATACCTTAAAGAGGCTAGAAATTGTTACCTGAAAGATTCCTTGAGCTACAATATAATATATGTGGATGGTAAAAAGTTAGAGTCCAAGGATCTGTCAGCGTTGGAGTCTGTAACCCAGAATGCCAAATTATCTGGGAATAGGGAGGAACCATTTGAAAAAGGGAAAAAGGGGGAAGCAAGCGGGATACAGGGGAAGGAGAAGCGCAAGGCCTCGGAATCCCCACCAGCCATTATCAAAGAGCAGGTGTAAAATTTTCCGAATGGGAATATTCACAATCGGCTATCATCAACCAGGGAGACGAAGAAGAAAAATATAAATGGTTAAATGAGCGAAATACACTAGGGCGAGTCAACAATACTACAAACTTCTTCTTCTGGAACTTTCATGGTTATGTAAGATTTCAAAACTCCATTATTAATCATGATAAGTTTGATATTATAGGAATCGTCGAAGCCTGGCTCACTCAAATTTCCAAAAACTTGTACGCGGATAATAAATATAATCATTTCTTCTCTAACGCTTTAAGATAAAAATAAAAAGGTAGAGCCAGTGGCGGCCTAGCCCTTTTTATAAATGAACTTGATTATAATAGTGAGCTCATAGATAATTCAGAGTAGTAGATTTTGGTTAGAATTTATAGCGCAAATAAAATTAATTTTATCATAGGAATCTGCTAGTTTAACCCGACGGTATATACAGAAGTAATCCTACAACTTTTTGAAGAAACGTTATGCGCTCTGTCAGAGAAATACAACACGTTGTTGTAGGAACGTTTTCTATCACTATATATGGCGATTTCAACTGTAGGGTGGGGGAATTGAGCCAGGGTCCACCTGATATCGCGGAGTGACAATCCAGCCCACTTTACGCTTGTTAATGCAGGGGGTAAAAGTGTCAATGACTTGGTTTGGTTCAATGCCCACATATCCCTCGGATCATTTCCCGGTCTTAGTCTCCTCTTGTTGCTCTCCCTCCGCAGCTTGTGAATCAAGTGCGCTGAGTGTGAACAAAAATAAAAACTTGACGTTTCTGAGATAGACAGACGACAAACGGGATATCTTCTCGAACGAATTATACTTGTCTCACAAACTAGAGGTTAACTTTGACAAATTAGACATAGATTATCTTAATTCACACCTTACCGAGGCTATTATGGACAGCGCCAAAAAAGCAGACATGTGGTCAGGGAGCAAAATGTTACTGAAAAATTATACCGTGACAAACCTTGGTTTGATTCTGACTGTCGGCAAAGCAAATCATATCTTTCTAATGCGTTGGAAGAAGCCAGCAGGGCTAATTTCTTGGATGAGGCTAAGTTGATTTATGTCAAAGCTAAAAAATCGTACCAAGCACTGATAGCTAAGAAAAAAGCGAGTTTTAAATCCAATATTCTGGTGGGCCTTGAGAGTGTCAACGAGTGTCAAAACATTCTGGAATACTGTTAATAGATTCACAGGTTTCAAAAAAAATCTAAAATCCTTTCTACAAAAGCTTGGGAAAACTTCTTCCATTTGATGCTTCCTCTCAGACGCCTGTCACCGGCATTGCTTATAGATGTGCGACATCCATTATATTTTTTAATAAAATACTTTAAAATGAATATATACCCCTCGAATAGACAAAATCTTTAACGCATATGATACATAACAAACAAGACCCAGCCAATCCCAATAACTACAGACCAATTGACCTTCTAAACTCACTTCCTAACAATTTTACGTAAATTTTGTTGGCTAGATTGGAAAAATGGGAGTCGTTTGTCACATTATTCCGGAAGCCCAAGCAGGTTTTCGCCGAGGTAGTGGCTGTATGGATAATATTTTCACCTTGGCATCTGTTTCGCAAATTTACATACAAGAAAAGAATAGACATATTTATGCCATTGTGGTGGATTTTTCAAGAACTTTCCCATTGGCTAATCACTTTCACATCTGGTCAAAACTATTTGATATTGGGGTCAGCTAAAAAATAATTAGAATTTTAAAAAGTCTGTATGAGAGAGCCTCAACTTGCATTAAAGAGGGGAACGAGTTCTCGGAGGAATTGCCGGTCATTGAGGAAGTTCTACAGGGAGAGAGTTTGAGCCCAATCATGTTCAACCTCTTAACCTCGGATATCGAGATCATTTTTAGATAAAAGGGTCTTGTGGGTCTCAGAATCATGGGTGACACGGACATTATTGTGATAATTTACGCGGATGATTTAATTATTTTTTCAGAATCTAAAATAGATGCAATTAAAAAATTCAATGCTCTCCAGGAGTGTTGTAAAATAAACAAACTCACGGTTAATAACAACAAAACTAAATACACTATATTCAAGAAAGGTCAGATCAGCACAAAACTTCTAGGTCTGAAATATGACGGTAGCTCTTTCGAGTTTGTTCCTTGTTTTGAATACTTGGGTACGATTTTTTCTAGAACAGGCGCTTTTAACTTAGTGTGCACATGCAGCAGCTAGCAGAGCAAACTCAGCCTCAGCCTCGGCGTTCAATATTCTAACTAGAACTGAGTCCTCCTCATGGTCTTCCATTATCAATATTCATGACTCTATTATAAAGAGTTCCTTATTGTATGCGGCCCACATTATCGGATTAAATTATCTAGATGTCTTCGAAAAAGCACAAGTCCTTTTTTCAAAAATCTTTTGCGCCTACCCAGAAATACGCCTGACTTCGTTGTCAGATTGGAACTAAGTCTACCCTGTGTGTCATACCGCAAATAGCAACAATTTTAAATATAACTGACTGGGTCAACTTATTAGATGTTTGGAGGCAGCGGGTACAAGTCACAATCTCATGGATCTCAATGGTCCCAATCTTATAACTCAAATCGATACTATAGCTGACAGATACCGTGATTTTCTCCATTCGCGGGATCTGTTAAGATTGGAAAAAAGTAACTTTGGTTATATATACAGTAACATTTTACACAATGATGTGCTACCCCAGCAATATCTGCTATTCAAAGCTCCTTTCCTTTTTAAGCGTATTTTCGCTCAAATAAGAACTTCCGCCAGGTTCATCATTAAGTTGACCTCTAAAGCTGGAACATTTGTAATCGATCCACAACAGATTTGCCAGTTATGTAATCTAAGATAAAATTAAGATCTTTTACACATTCTCGCCGAATGTTCAATCTACTCGCCCATTAGAAATCATTACTTGCGTAACATTGGTATGATAACCGAGAACAATCTTCCATTCTTATTGTCAAATATAAACCCTGGAATGATTCGCTCGATATACAACTTTATAAGTAGATGTTTAAAAATTAGACATTTCTCTCTATTTGAATAGTACACTGTCTGAACTCGACCAGGATGACCCAACAACCTATTGTACATACGATATTATAACTTTTCTTTCATTTTGATATTTATCTTAATTTTATCGCTTTTTGTAATAGTGGGCTTAACTTCAGTGATCTAACGGGAAGTGGTGCTTCCAGCGTCGTATGGCCGGTGGCACACATAGTACATTTATCTCGAACCCTAAGGGGAGACTTGACTTCAATGAGTTGAATATCACAGTAGTAACACTAAAACTGTCTTCTGGGTTAAACCTTCAAAATACTACACAAAGTACTAAAAATAATTTTCTTTTAAAATAAAAAAAAAACATGTATTTATTTGTTCCCAAGAGAGAACGACTTGCCGACTGCACGGGTCGAAAATTCCAAAATTTATATTTCTGGGCCACCCTAATGTAAATGTAACTTACCAAAAACTCAACCTATTATAACTTAAAAATATTAATATCAATTACATGAAAAATTTTATACGGATATGAAAAAAAAGCTTTCACGATATGCTTCTGAGGCTTAGTCTCTGGCATCTGCTCCTTGATTGCTTCTTTACAAATTCGCTGTCCTTCTTTATCTAGGTACTCGTTCTGGAATCTTGGATCAATCACAGTCGAACTCAACAAACTCTTATTCCTCTTTGCAAATCTAAATCCCTTGTTTAGAAATTTAAGAAGTATTGGCATTGATGAATTCCTCTGTACTAATTTTTCGTCTGTTATGGTTTGATTTATAGACTCTATAGTTGGTATGTAGAAGGATAACGTGGGATAATCTTCTCCGCACATTAGATTTCTCGCCTCTTTAACAAGAGCAAGTACTTCGACGTGTTTTTGCATATACCTTTTTGACTGATTATTCTACCAAGAGGTTTTCTCAATCCAAGCAATTTTTCTAACATATCTTATTGGGGATTCCAATGAGTATCTACGCCTTGTATTAGTTTTAAAGGTATCCTATTCGGATACATTTTTTTCTGAAACGACATTCATTTCTCTCTTGATGTAGAGTATCCTGAAAAATATCCGACGATGTTTTGCATTTTTTTAAATTAAAAACCGAAACTAATTTGTTTTAGTCAATGCATCCTTCACGACTAGTTGGCGTGTGTGGGCAAGGTAAGGAATTCGTTCCCAAGAATGTTCCAATAAAATCGCTTTTATAATATTGAAAGCCATTATCAGTCACGAAGTAGACGAACCTATAATCGAGCGCATAAATTATATATTCTGCTTGAAAAGATTGTTCTATTCCGTTCATATTCCTAAATGTGAGTGAAATCTTCTTCGCCCTCTTCGAAGATGTAGGATGATTATACGGTTCTGAAAAAGAATGAACTTCAAATTCCATTTTACGTATCAACGTAACTTATTAATAGTTATAAGGGGCCGTCCAGAAACTACGTTAATAATTTGAGGGAGCGGGAAGGGGCGCCAAAAATGACGGTTGGTAATGGGGAGGAGGGAGGGTCGGTAAGCGGAAGTAACGTTACAAACTAAGATAACGTTTTAGTATAATTTAGTTCAAAAATAAATTAATAAGTTTGAAAATTACTTTCATATTTGAGACTGCATACTCTTTCCCCTATTCCCCTCTTTTTCAATTTTTAAAATAATTCTTCTTTTTCCCCTGTTTTCAAGACTTCCCCCTTTTCTCGTTTTTCCGCTTAAATGCGAACTGAATTAACTGAATTATTAGAACTAATAGAATTAATTGAATAGAAATGAATTATTTAGTAGAAAATTGATCTTCTCGGATAAGAAAATCATAGTTTCGGTTGAAAATGTAACTATTTCGCTGAAAATTCATGTATTTCGCTGAAAAGACGTCTTTTTGGTCAAAAATTAATCTTTTCAGTTTAAAATTAATCCTTCTTGGTTAAAAATTGAAGAATTCAATAGAAAAGTTCATTTTCCACCATGTACTTAACATGTTAGAAAATTAACTTTTTTATTGATAAATCATATTTTCGGGTGGAAAATGCAACTGTTTTGTAGATTATTAGTCCTCTTGGCTTCAAAAGTCAACAATTTGATTGAATTTCCATGCATTTTGTTAAAACTTCGTTTTTTTTTATTGAAACTTAATTTTTGTAGCTGAAAATTAACCTATTCCGTTTTGACTTAAAAATGTATCCTTTATAAGTTCAAAATTCAATTATTTTGTAGAAAATTCACGTATTCCGTTGAAAATTCGTCTCCTTGGTTAAAAAATTATTCTTGTTATTTGAAACTTCATCTTTTGGTTGAGGATTCAACTTTTTGTTTTAAATTGGTCGTTTTTTTTTGAATTTTTCTTTTTAAAAATTTTTTTTTTTTTTTTTTTTGAAAAATAATTGATCAAATGAAAGTTTACCGATTCCATTTTCGGTTTAAAACATTTTTTTCGGATGGAAACTTATCTTTTTCAGCTGAAAATTAAACTATTAGGTTGAAAATTCATCTTTCTTGACTGAAAATTAACATTCTTGGTAAAAAAGCATCTCTTCGGGTTAAGTCAACTGTTTTCTAAAAAATTTGACTTTTTAATTTCAAAACTTTACTCTTTTGTAGAAAATTAATCTATTTGGGAAGAAAATTATCTTGTTTGTTGAAAATTCATCGATTTGGTTGAGAATTCAACTTTTAGTTGAATTCTTTTAGAATAACTTTTAGTTGAAAATTAAACTATTTGGTTGAACCTTTATGAATTTTATTAGAAATTCATCTTTTAATAAGTAATTAGGGCTGATTTCACCAACACCGATTAAATGAGCGATTATACCAGGAGTATACCAGGTTCGTAATAATCCGATTTTCTCTGCCTACGGCGATTCTGCTTGGCCGATACAAGAAGGACGTTTAACTTTCTTGCGCGCGCATGCTACAAGCTGACAATGAAAACCAATGAGTAAGTTATAAAGGTTCTAATAGTGATCAATTGAAGACGCTCAGAAATATACATATATATATATA